>CM019150.1:47904073-48059361 GCA_009733165.1 Naja naja
TTATGTATGATGGGAGATTTCAATGGAATAATTAATGAACAGTTGGATTATAAAACACAAAAAGCAACAAAAGCCAGAAAAGAAACTACCAAAATCTTTTTTCAAATGATAGAAGAAATAAATTTAAAAGATGCATGGAGAGAGAAGAATACAGGAAATAAGCAATATACATTTTACTCAAACAGGCATGAATCATGGTCAAGAATAGATATGATATGGACATCAGCTGATTTACTTTCTAATATACAAAAAATTGAAATAGAAGCAAGTACTTGGGTAGACCATCATCCAATGACTCTTATTTGGAAAGGACAAAAAGAGATCTAGATGGACTTTAAACAACATGATATTAAAGGAAGAAGATTTTAAACAGAAAATTGAGAAAGAATTGATATTCTTCTTTAAAGAAAACACAAAAGAGGATACATGATTGCAGAATCTCTGGGACCGATGAAGAGAGGCTTGATAATTGACTATACAAGGAAAAAAATATTAAACAGAAAAGACTTTTAAAATACTGGAAGATGATTATAAAAAACTAGAAAAAGAACTACAGAATTCTCCACAAAAAAGATATTAAAATTAAAATAGATATAACTAAACATAAATTGGGGTTAATGGAAAAGGAAGAGCTAGCTCAAAAGATTAAAAATGCTAAACAGAACTATTTTGAAGATGCAAACAAACCAGGAAGATAGCCTATAAACTTAGAAAGGAGAAAGAATCAAGGAGAATTAGTCATTTATTTATTAAATGAAGAAGGACATGTTTGCTATGGAAGTGAAGAAAAGAAAAGAATTATACATGACTATTATGGAAAATTGTATTACCAAGAAAATATTCAAGAAGAAAAAATTAAACAATATCTACAAAAGGCAAAATTACCACAGATACCTAAAGATATCTAAACAATGCTAGAAGGAAATATAACAATGATGGAGTTAACAGAAGCCTTAAAGAAACAAAATACAGGGAAAGCACCAGGCCCAAATGGTTTGGCAGTGGAATTCTATAAGACTTTTCAGGAGGTGTTGAACCTCCAATTATTAGAAGTTATGAATGAAGTTATGTTAAAGAAGAGGATATTCAGGAGGTGTTGAACCTCCAATTATTAGAAGTTATGAATGAAGTTATGTTAAAGAAGGGGATACCCAAGACATGGTCAGAAGCTTATATTACACTTATACCAAAGGAGGATACAGACTCACAGCAAGTTAAAAATTTATTTATTTATTTATTTATTTATTTTATTTTATTGGACTTGTATGCCACCCCTCTCTGAGGACTGGGCTGACTTACAATAAAAACACCACACAATAAATATATAAAAAACAATTAAATTTGACAAGCCCAATCAATAAAATAGTTAAAAATACGTTAATCCCCCTCCCAGGAGGTCAAAATTATAGACCTATTTCTCTATTAAATTCTGATTATAAAATTTTTGCTTCAATTTTGGCAGAAAGATTGAAAACATATTTAAATAACTTTATACATGTTGATCAAAATGGATTTCTGCCAAAGAGACAAATTAAACATAATATGAGAATAATTTTGGACACTCTGGAGTATTATGAGGCACATCCTGAAAAGCAAATGGTTTTGATGTTTTGGATGCTCAAAAAGCCTTTGATAATGTGAGTTGGCGTTTTATGTTACTACAACTGGCACAAATGGGCTTTGGTAAAAACTTTATGCGTGCCATTGAGACTATATATTCTGAATAAACTGCGAGGGTTTTGATAAATGGAGAATTGACAGAATTTATAGATATAAGGGACTAGGCATGGTTGTCCACTGTCACCTCTGCTGTTTGTGTTAACATTAGAAGTGTTGAATAGGTGTATTAGAGAAGACAAACAAATAAAAGGAATGAAAATTAAAAAAGAAGAGTATAAGTTACAAGCCTTTGCAGATGACCTGGTATTTATACTAGAGGATCCACTGGAGTCAGCACCTAAATTAATAGAAAGAATAGAAGAGTATGGAAAAGTAGCAGGCTTGAAAATTAATAAAGACAAAACAAAGACACTAACGAAGAATATGTTAGTGAGACGGAAGAAAGAGTTGGAAGAAGCTTTAGAAATACAGGTTGCAAGCAAGGTTAAGTATTTAGGGATATATATTATATCAAGATGTAGTACACTGAAGGAGGATAATTATATTAAACTCAAACAACAGATAGCGACAGACTTGGAAAAATGGAAAAATCTACAATTATCATTGATTGGGAGAATATCAATAATTAAGATGAATGTACTGCCTAGAATTTTATACTTATTTCAGACAATTCCAATTAGACTAGGGAAAGTTTTTTGAAGACTTAAATAAAATGATGTTGAAATATATATGGCAAAGCAAAAAAGCAAGAATAAAACTTAAGTTGCTACAGGATGCAAGAATAAGAGGAGGGTTTGCATTACCCAATTGGGAATTTTATTACCAGGCGACAAATTTGATGTGGGTAAAAGATTGGATAACACTAAGGAACAGTAGACTATTGACATTAGAAGGACATGATTTGCTATTGGGGTGGCATGCATTCCTTTGGTATAAGAGAACCAAAACACAAGGGTATTTTAGAAGACATTATATTCGAGAGGCTTTGTATTTAAATTGGGAGAAGATTAAAAGACAACACTATTTGAAAACTCCATCATGGATATCCACTATTGAAGCTTTTTCATATTCAGTGGTATACAAAAAGGAACAAATAGTTAGATATGGTGAGATACTTAATGAAAAGGGTGAACTTAAATCTATGCAAGCGTTGGAAGAACAAGGTATAAAAATGAATTGGTTTTCATATTTGCAAGTACAATCTAGATTTGATAAAGATATTAAAATAGAAGGTATTTACAACAAATTGAGCTAGATAAAATATTGATGGATACTGATGAAAAGGTGATTAAAAAACTTTATGGATATTTGTTAGAATTTAAAATGGAAGAGGAACAAGTTAAAGAAACAATGACTGCATGGGGGGAAAATTTTGGATATGGGATTGATTTAGAGAAATGGGAAAAATTATGGTCTCAGAATTATAAAATGACAATGTCAACTGCTTATAAAGAAAATTTGTATAAGATGTTTTACAGGTGGCACTTACCCCCGACAAGAATTGCAAGAATGTTTTATTTATTTATTTATTAATGGGACTTCTATGCCACCCCATCTCCGAAGACTGGGGCTCACAAATAAAAACAACAACAATAAATAATTAAAAACAGATTAAACTAAATAAGCCCCAATACAAATTACAAATACAACAAATAAAACCATCCCACCCAAAAAAATCACAACCCGGATTCGTTAAACAACCAGGTCTTCAGATCATGGCGGAAGGTGCGGAGGTCAGGGGCCAGACGGAGCTCCAGGGGAAGTTGGTTCCAGAGGTCCGGGACTGCGATAGAATAGGCTCGTCGTTGGGGGACCACCAGCCGGCACTGGCCAGCCGACGGGACCCCAAGGAGTCCTTGCCTATGTGCTCGCACAGGGCGGTTGGAACTCGATGTCGGCAGGAGTCGCTCCCTTAAATATTGAGGACCCATGTCATGAAGGACTTTGTATGTTAAAACTAAAACCTTGAATCTCACCAGGAGTGCAACCGGCACTTGTTCAAGAATAAATCGGATAAATGTTGGAAATGTCATCAGATACCTGGATCATATTACCATATGTGGTGGACATGTTCGGATGCAAAAAGATATTGGACTAAAATCCACACGTGGTTGGAAAAAATGATACAACAACATATAGACTTGAAACCAGAAATATTTTTATTGGGAATTATACCAGATATTTACAATAAAGAGTTGAAATACTTGATTGTAAATGTTTTAACAGCAGCTAGAATTGTATTTGCTAAAAACTGGAAGAATGATAAAATACCTATGCAGGAGGAAATGATTAAGAAAATTATGGATTGTGCTGAAATGAGTAAATTGACATCTGAAATTAGAGAACAAGAAAATAAACAATTTTACAAGATATGGGATTTGTTTTATCAATGGTTGGGTAAAAAGACTTGGTAATGTAATAGATTATATAATTTTGTAATAGAAATTTAATAGATTGATATAAAATATGATGTAGACATATATAACCATTGGATGAAAGTATAACATAAACTTTAGATTAAAATAGAGAATATCTCATATAAATGATGAAATAGTTTAGTGGTATATAAATAATAGATAAATATGTAAGAATGTTTTATTGATAATATGAGAACCTTTTTGATAAATTGTGAGTGGTGACTATGAAAGAATAACACAAAGGATTTGTAACCAACTGACACACTGTATGTACATATGGAAGATGGTTTTTGTTTTGTATGTTTTGTTTGTATGTTTGTTTTAAAATTTAAAAAATTCAAAAAAAAATTTTACCATTAAAATGCAATGAAAATGTACCTATCCTAAGGTGTTTAAGTAATGCATTGTAGAATCCATTCTACAGAATTCAGAATATTTAGGATCACAGTGAAAAGTGTTCCTTTTCTCCCCCCCCTTTTTTTTCTTATGTCAAGTTGCTTCAACAACTTTGCTATTATCATGCAGAGCAATACCTTTTCCTTTCTTGCCGTCTTTTAGCTACAATATGATTGCTCTGTATTATAAGTGCTCATCCAACAAAGACAAGTAAAGAACAGGGCAGACATTTGACTAGTAGCTATACTGGCCTATCTTATCCAGTGTTTATGGAATGCAGAGTCCACAATGCTGTACCTTTCTGCACTCAACAGGAGGTTCTAGAAATTACTTACCAAAACCTATTGTAGCAAAATTGTAAGAGCCTAAAGAAAGAAGCAAAACTAGAGTTACAAACTATCAGTGAAAGGGGAAATTACATTTACCAGCTCTTGAAAATATTTTTGAGAGGCTCTCCAAACAATATAAATTTAAATTCTCTCTCAAATCTTTAGAGCCTTATTTCCAACTTACTTTGTTTACTCAGCGTGCATGCTGGCACAGGGGCATCCCATCCTATCTGCTGCGCTTGAACAGGAGAAGAATCATTCCTGACATAGCCATTTTCACACTCCAGAGTCACGTTAGCACTAGTCTGAATCACGGTTTTTGTTTCTGCTTTGGTGCTACCAGAAAGTGGTGGGGGAGGACAGCCGTCTACTGAAAATCAAAGTTGAATAAAAGTTCTTAGATGCTCTTTTTGCACCAAGGAGCCACACTTGCCTTTACAACTCAAGAGTTGTAGGGAGCTTGCCAGAGATGCAGCAATATCAATCAAAGAGGTAGAGCAAACACTTTTTATTGGAGAAGTTTAAATAAGGATAATAGAAAATAGGAAAGTTAATTTATTTTCATCTTAATTTTTATCCACATTTTTACCCTCAGTGACAATCTCTTGCCTCCACCTAAATGAGCTTGTTGCCACTAATGCTAATAGATTTTTGGGAGCAGAAAAACTGAGTAGACCAATAACATACCTGTGGCCTGGCCATTAGTTTTAGAGGAACATAATTTGACTCTCATACTATCAAAAATGATCCTGGGCAGAAAACAACTGTTTGTACAAGGTACTTTATTGGGGGCTGCAGTTTTCAATTTTATATTTTCAAAGCAAGACCTGGATTCTAACTGTTATATCACATTCATCATTCATTAACATGCTACATCTGGGGTCTCATTCTGGGATATTTACAAATTGCATTTAAAAATTCAATACATCTAAAAATAATTGATTTATGATACACATTCCGGGATAATGTAATATTTAAGCAATAATAGCCTGTGGCCTATGAGACAAGGTAGTTAATATTTATAAGGGTCAAGAAAATATGGCAGAAATTGGCAGCGGCTTTTATTCCTTGTACTGAGCCAAAAACTCCAGGGAATTACAAACTTCATAGTGACTTGGTTCCAGAAGTCCAATAATGAGGATTCTCTGTCATTTAGTTCAAACCAGTAGAGTGTCCCACAGTTACATGATCACCATGTGGGAGTTTCACAGTTGGCTTTCAACAAAGACAATCAATGGAGAAGCTGGCAGTGAAATGCAAGTCACAGTCTTGTGACCATAGGTTGTTTTACATTAAAACACCCACAGCAGAAGTGAGGTTGTAATTCCATCATGTGATGTGATGCTTTGCTTAACATTACATTGTAATGGATGGAGTTGCCACTCCCTGTTGTGGTTCTTGTCAGAAATGGTTGGTTATCTCTTTTGCGGTCTATAGATGTCTGTGTGTCTATTGGTGGCTGATTTGTCAGAGTGCCAGGCTTCTAGAAATTCCCTGGCATTTTTGGACTTGGCCTGGTCTAGAATTGTCACATTTTCCCAATTGAAACTGGTTTAATCTGTCTAGATGTTGCAAAATTAAAGAATTTTCTTCATGTCTTTTGAGGATCCAAAATACCTTTGGAAGAGCTAAGTTGCCTTTTCAGGAGGTAACATTCTTGGGGGTTTTTGGAAGATGTTTCACTTGTACTCCAAGAAGTTTCTTCTGCTCTGACAGGATAGTATGGAATGGGCTTCCTGTAGTCTGCAATTTTTCCTCTGGAAATCCATTCCTACCACCACACCATTTAAAGGGTGTTCATCCCAAATTGTATAGCTAAAAGTCTGTAGAGATTATCAGTATCCAGGTCAGTAGAGATTATCAGTATCCCAAAAGTGTTTTTTCAGGAGGCAACTGGTCTTCCTTGTTTTTCATTTTGAAGATGTTTCACTTCTCATCTAAGAAGCTTCTTCAGCCATAACCTAAATGACTGAGAATCTCTACAGACTTTTATCTATACAATTTGGGATGAACACCCTTTGAATGGTGTGGGAGTAGGAATGGATTTCCAGAGGAAAAATTACTACAGGAACCAGGAGAACGATTCAGGTGACCCTGAGGACACAGATAAACCTCCAAGTGCTTCAATGACCTTCTAAAAGGATGCAAATTACCAGCTGTCTTCAAGGAATATAAATCCTTCCATTCCCCACTATCCTGTCAGAGCTGAAGAAGCTTCTTGAATGAGAACTGAAATATCTTCAAAACAAAAAACAAAAAAGTACAGTTGCCTCCTGGGAAAACCATGACCTGGATGACTGAAAAAGAGGTCTGTAAAGGGCGTGCATAAGTGCACCATCGTGCCTACCATCCCTGTCCTATTGTCCCCATTTATTCGTACTTATTTCCTGTATTCTTACTCACGTTTATCCTTATATCTATTATCTTGTAAGCGATTGGCAAATCAAATAAATAAATAATAAAATCTCTACAGACTTTTGGAAGAGCAGTAACTTGAGGAGAATTTAAAAGTAATGAGAATGACTTTCTTAATTGGTTCTATGCTTTGTTATGTCACACTCCTTTTTCTCTTTTATACTCCCTGAACTTTTGAGGTCCATTCTGAGAACCAATTCACTATAGGTGTGATAGTTCCCTTTCATTGGATATGTTTAAGTTGATGCTAGTCAGGCATTTTTTGGGACTGTTTCAATTTGAATTTCTGCCTTAAGCAGAAGATTGGATTCTATCGCCTAACAGCCTTTCTCATTTTTATTTTGGGATAATATATGATCTCCAGAGTAGGTAGACTTGGATACATTGAAAGGAATAATTTGTTCTGATAGTAGAACATTCTACTGGACACAGTTAATGGGTGTTAATTTTAATATGCTATAGTAATGTGTGTTTTTATATGCTATACATATAAGAAGGAACTGCAAGCTTCCCATGCTAATAGATAATTTAATTATACTTCTTTCTTAAATCTATTTCTTACCAGATAGAATATTCTCAGTTTTTAAGTATTATGTTGAATGAAATGTTGCTACCTACTTTTGCTATGGTATGTATTAAACAGAAACAACAAAAGAATTCCCTTCTAGGAAACTTGCAGGACAACTTCCTATAAAATACATGGATGCTGAACATGGAAACAGCAATGTGTGTCTTCCTCTGGAAGCTGGTTTCACATGGTGGCTTAGATTTTTCCATCTCTGTAGGTATTATATACGTGCCATAAAACTTCTGTCTCGGATGGCAAACGTCGGATAAGGAGTTTTACGTGCAGACATAATGCCGCCGGAAGATGAAGGAGGTTGCTTTAGGAAAACAAGATAACAGCTAAACATACAAAAGGAACTGGAACATAGGATAATCCTTAAATAAAGAATAGATAAAAGCTGTGAAGCAAATAGTAATGAATAACTTGTAATATGGTTACAATTTATCCAGTGATGGCAAAGGTATTGTTTAAGATGTAGATATATAGAGAGAAGACTGACCGAATGAAGCAAGCAATTCTATTCCATCTTTGACTACGTGTCTTCATTGCTTCACATCTCTGTATCTAGCACCATTTGAAATCAGTGTTCTAGGAGCAAGAATTACAGCACTGGATGTAGAAAAGAAAGCAGCAACAAAGCTATCATTAAGCAAGAGCTGAGATGTTAATTGAAAATAAGATTAAAAAGTGATACAACAAAAGATGACTCTATCCAGGTCTGTATACATCACAGATAGAACTGGAACATGGAGAGAACCACATGTCAATTATTTATTATACATAACACTCTTCTGCTACCTTGAAACAATTACATAAAATATTGCTTTTATTGTGTTTAGCCCTGATTGAACGGAAGTTATTCTAATAAGGCCAATCTTATATAACAATACTTTTTTACTGAAAGAAAAACTCTGAATTCGGTTTGCTGATGTAAGAGAAATTGTTTGGTTTTGTTTGCTTATTAGTTAGTAGAACATTTCAATATACTTACTTAGAAATGAATCAATTTACCTAACATAATGAGTATGCATGCATATGAGCATACACTTACAGTCTATCTTGAAGGTGCCATTTGCTGTTATCTCCCCCTCCCCCCAAAAGAACTCAAATGCATGTAATGAACACTGAGCATTTAGAAAATATATCTCAGTACATATACCAAATTAGCAAATCAATAAAGTATTGTTATTAATACCGGAACTTAACATTTTACAAATTGAAATGGTTAGTTGGTATTGTCCAGGAGTGGGATTCAGTTTTTTTAACAACTGGTTCTGTGGGCGTGGCCAATTTGACATCACTCATGTCAAGGGGCGCTTCTCCTCGCCTGGCCTCTCATGACAGTGGGGATGCTGCAATGGTCGTAAGTGTGAAAAATGGTCATAAGTCACTTTTTTCAGTGCCATTGTAACTTTGAATGATCTCTAAATGAACTGTTGTAAGTCAAGGATTACCTGTACAAAAATACAAAAAGCTTCTTTGCTTGCAAAAAGCTGCCCTAAATACCAATCATTAGATTAAAAATACCTGCAAGCCAGAGTTACAAATCAGGCAGGGTGCCAGAGCACCTTGAGGAATGAAAATATTTAAAATACAGTGATAACTATCAAGCAGCCAACTCTTGCTCATAAAGTGAAACCCTTTAGCAGAGAGGCTATTTAAGCTCTCCAGAAAGAGCACACCCAGGAGAAGCAATCCTTAGATCCATTTGAACACTTAGAAATACCAGCTGGTCTCACTCACCTCACAAGATACCCTAAGAAAATCACCCACATTTAAGGAAAGGTCATATGCCCCCCAGAAAGGCAGTAAAAAAAATCAGTGCCAAGCTTGCATCCTGCGTCTTGGAAGTATAACCCAAAAGGACAGTGCCAGATAGTATTAAAGCAGTGAAGGAAGACCCCCTCCCCAAATAGAAAAAGAAACCATGAAGCAAGAAAAAATTCAAATGCAATACAAATAATTAAATCAGAACAGTAGCTGTTGCTTGTTGAAGCTGAATAGGGAAAATTATCCCATCACTAAACACAGAATTAACCTTCACCAAAAACCAGTTTTAGACCAAAACTCAGAAAGGGTATGTAAACTCACGTTTGAATGTCAATCCTTCTAGCTAGCCAAGAAGCCATGCTGAATGTCATTCATCTTGGTTCCCTCTCACTAAAGCTTTGCTTCATTATTCAATTATTTCTTCAAAGTGCTGATTGTCCAGGGAAGTATTTCCTCCCAACAGCAGTGTAAAAATCTTAAACAACCCTTCCGCTTTAAGAAAGCCAAGCCTCACAAGCTCTGGAGACAGTAAGTCTAGGCCGTCTGCCAAGAATGTAATAAGGGTGGGAAAAAACAAACTGAGATTGCTTCTAACTACTGTTCTCCGAACTTCCTAGAAAGTTAACAAGGGGTTCTATAGAACCGGATAGAACCGGTAGAATCCCACCCCTGGGTTGGTCACAAATTCCAAATAAAAATATTCAGTAGCCAATGACATCCAACCATCTATTCAGACTAATTTTTCAAGATAAATACTAAAGAGCATTTGCTTAATGAAAATATCTATCAGATTGTTAGCATGTTCTGCATATTTGAAATGTTTACCAGATAAAAACATAGTTTTTAATAATCTCTGAAAGCTATCAAGGCAACGGCTAACTCAATGTCTTTTGGGACTTCATATCTCAGTACTGTCACTTTAACTAAGCAATACCTTCTAGTTTCAGCTTCAGCCACAAGCCTGAATGATAATTGTTACGTAGGAGCAGAGGATACAGATATGATCTCCTTGGAAATAGATGCACCACAACCTCCTTCAATGCTGCTAACAGCTTTCCCTCATGTAGGCATTAAAAATCTGAGGAATCCAGGTGGTCACTTTTCCATAAACTCCTTGCAATAGCAAGGATTGGCATGAGACCAAACCACATGCAGCAAAAGCAGTCTGGGTAGTACCTTTTTCAATTCCTTGGTGTTTACAAACGTGAAAGAGTCCCAAATAATATTGCAAACAGTATCCTTATCACCACCATGAGAGGCATTAAAACATTGGCAAATCCAATACATACATGAAGTGGTATGTATTCTCAATTGATATTCTTTGTTTTAGTAGCAAATAACTAGAATCTATTGTGTCAGTCAAACCTCATTTATTTTTTTTCCCAAAAATATTTAAATATTTAAAAATATTTAAATTTGTGGGCATTATATGGAAAAATCACACTGTTTGTTTTATATCTGCATTTTAAGCAAAATGTGGATTCATATTTGGCTGAAGGATAAATCAGCACCAAATACTAAAAATATTTATTTATCAAAAAAAATTAGATACAAAATTGCATTGAAGATTATTATTGTTGAGGCATGTATAAAGAGAGTTATTAAATTCCCAATCATAATTACAAGAAGTGTCTTGAGGGCTAAGACAAAGATTTGAAAAAATCAAATAGGATTAGGTCTTCTGTATGAATTAAGTTACAAATTCCTAGGAGCTTCTGCTGAAAGGCTCATAGAATTGGTCTGGAAGCATTTTAACTACTTATTCAGTATAAATAATGAATGTAAATATATAAAGTACTCACCATTCTTTGAAAAACAATCCATATCACTCCACTAAACACAAGGAAAAGCAACAGGATACCAGCCAGAGAACCTATTAAAGCCAAATAAATACTTTTTTCTTTATTTAGTTATAATTTTCCCTAAAAGCAAAGATTAAAGTACAAACAAAAAACTCCAAAATAAATGGAATAATATATTAGGAGGGAAAAAAACAATAAAAATATTTAACATTAAAATGCTATGAAAATATACCTATCATAAGGTGTGTTATGTAATGAACTCTGTAGAATCCATTATATAGGATCCAAAATTTATTTAAGACAACAATAAAAAAATCATAATTGCTCCTGGCATATTTTAAATATTCCTGCCCCAAACAGCCAGAACAATTAACATCTTTCTAGTAGAGTGCTTAGAACCAGTATCATACAAAACATACAAAAAGTATCAAAGACATATTTTGAGGAGATAAGTAACAAGAAGAAGGGACAGGGAAACAAAATTCTCTTCTTCAGTTTTAGGGCATCTGTATGCTTCACATTTCTCACCTGTGAAGATTTTAAAGCTTTTATGTTTCTCTGAGGAATAGAAGTATCATTATGGCAAACAAAGTGGCATGTAATGCAATGGCAATATAAATCAATGCCATTCAGTACTCAATAAATAATATTTATTTATTTATTTATTGGATTTATATGACATCCCATCTCCGGGGGGACTCGGGGCGGCTTACACTGAAATATATATACAAATAAATACAAAATTTATCAAATTTACTCTAATCCAAATATAATAAAATCAAATTAAAATACCCTTGAATTAAAATCCCCAACCCTGCTCAATCCAGGCCGGCCTGTGCAAACAGCCAAGTCTTGAGATCACAGCGGAAGGAGCGCAGGTCTGGGGCCAAACGCAGCTCCAGGGGTAGCTGGTTCCAAATGGTGGGCGCCCCCACAGAGAAGGCCCTCCCCCGGGGGACCGCCAACCGACACTGTCTGGGCCTGCCTGTGAGAGCGTACCGGGCGATTGGACCTTGATGCTGGTAGGAGGTGCTTCTGCAAGTACCCCGGACCCAAGCCATGCAGGGCTTTATAGGTTAATACCAGCACCTTGAATCTTACACGGAGGGCAACTGGCAACCAATGAAGATCGCGCAGGAGGGGTGTCACATGGGAGAATCGGGCCGCTCCCATTACTGCCTGTGCGGCCGCATTGTCTGGAATATGAGCCTTTTATTCACATGCATTAGATAGACTGGAATATTGTCTGGAATATGAGCCTTTTATTTACATGCATTAGATAGACTGCTAGGTAGCAATGAAAACACAATGAAATCAACGAGAATATTTGAATATATACTTTCAGCACCAACATGAATAAAAATTGATCAGTTGAATCAGAGTATCTCCAGGGGAATATTTTTTAAAATTCGGTAATAAAATTGACAATATTTACTTATGCTAATAATAAATCATTTTCAGCATTTAGATGTCACAGCTGTTCTTATACCAACTATGATCTATCAAATTTTGTATTTACTCAATATATTCACTGTAACTGAACTGGTTGCCAAGTATTCAGAGTCTCAAATATACAGAATGAGAAAAACATCGCAAGTTATAAACACACACCCCTAAACATTCTTTCTGTATATACTTTAAATTCAAAGAAATACAAAGTAACTCATTTTGCAGAGTACAGGAATAAAATAAAATCTTCACTATTTCAGCAATATTTCTGCATCCTGCCATAGGTGTTCAGCTCTCTTTGGGAAGCAGCTCTTTCATCCAGAGGGAATTCTCTCAGCAGGTGGCAGCAGCTTGCAATCTTATCTGCTGGTTTCCCCTTTCCGAAGAAGCTGGCAGAAAAGTTGCAAATAGTTAATCACATGATCATGGGGTGCTTGGCAACTGGTTGTAAACGCAACAGTTTGTCAAGCAACCAGATTATAATCATGCAACTACAGAGATAGTGTGCAACATTTTGTGATGGCTGAAAATGTTTTACTGACCATAAAGCACTCTTTCCAAGGCCCTTGTAATTCCAGACCATAATTAAATGTAGTTTTAAATTAACAGCTATCTATACTTTGTAAACTTTTATTTATTATATTTAAGTTCTAATCTTATACTACCAACACAATTAAAACCATGATGTACCATCAGCATAGAATGATGGATCTACCACTATTGCTAAGTTTTTTAACAAAATACAGCTTGTTACACAAACTAAGGGCCAAAATAATGAAAGAAAGAAAAAAATAAATCTACCTGACCGTTATTGCTGATGATGAGCTCTTTCACTATAGAGATGACGTTGGATACTCTATAAGCATACTGCAGAATATGTCATTGCTCACGTAACTTTCAATTATCTCATGTTCGAATAAAGTCTACTCATGTCCCGGGCAGCCAAGCAAATATTATGGTTGCTGTGTCTGCACTTCCTTCTTTTTCATTCTTCTCTGACTTTCTCTTGTTCACCTGTTAAGGAAAACCAATGTCAGTCAGTAAGACATCAGTAAGAGAAGGCAATTAAAGTTTGTATTTACATTCATTGGAGAATAAGGTGTTACAAGAGAATAAGCTGGAACAATGGGGAATACACACGAGAGAAATGCCCTACATGATATGCGGTATATCATCCCTACAGAGATCAGTTTGGTCTCAACCCTGGCATGCAGGTTGTACTGAGCATTATTAGATGTGATTATTTTGATTATAAATTTTGTGAACTTTTTATGATGGAGTCTTAGATGCTTTTGTATCATTTTTATTGATTTAAACTGTTGCATTGTCCAGTTGTCTTACTTGTTTTAATTGTTTGTAAACCATTGAAACAATTGATAACAGAGATCAGTCAGCAATAAAGACAACTAAGGGAGAAGGAATTGGTTGGGTATGGAATTAGGACCATACAAAAGTAAAAACAGATCTGAAGCTAGAGCAGAAGATTGTAAATTATACAAAAATATAGGATATCAGAGAACTAATCTATAAGAAGAATAAAATATGTCAGAATAAAGGTTAATATTGAAAACAGAATAGCATTTAGAAAATTATGAACAGCTAGTAGAAATAGTAGACACAAGATAAACTATCAACTATATATTAGAGAGGGATAGTTATTTTTTTTATAATTTATAACAAATTTTCCAATAAGAATCAATGTTTGTGAATCTTGCTTCAATCTACAATCCTTACTACTACTACTATTTCCATGTTGGAAGTGCCCTAGGCACTTCCGAGGTGAAAGCTGGTGACTGGTGACATCACCGTTGTCCAGGGGATGCCCAATTAGAGGTTCTTTTCATGTTACTATTAATGATCCCACCAAACTGGTACCTATTTATCTATTATCATTTGCAGGTTTTCAAACTGCTTGGTAGGCAGGAGCTGGCGCGAATGATGGGAGTTCAGCAGAACTCGAGCTTCAAATGTGGGCTTGCAAATTAACTCAGCAACCTAATCACGAGCCTCTGCGTTCCTACTACAATCCTGCTGAAATAACCAAGTCTTTAAGTCACGGCGGAAGGAGCGGAGATCCGGAGCCAAACAAAGGTCCAAGGGGAGTTGATTCCACAGGGTGGGTGACCCCGCAGAGAAGGCCCTACCCCTGGGCACCACCGGCCGACAGTGTCTGGCCGACGGTATCCCAAGAAGGCCATCTGTGGGAGCATACAGGGCGATTGGAATGTGATGCCAGCAGGAGACGTTCCCGCAAGTACCCCAGACGCAAGCCATGTAGGACTTTATAAGTTGTTACTAAAACCTTGAATCTCAACCGGAAGGCAACCGCAACCAATGCAGGTCGCGCAGGAGGGGTGTAACATGGGAATATCGGGGCACTCCCATCACAACCCGCGCGGCCACATTTTGCACCAGCTGCAACCTCCGGGTGGTCCGCAAGGGCAGTCCCATGTAGAGAGCGTTGCAGTAGTAAATTCGGGAAGTGACGAGTGCATGAGTGACTGTCTGCAGGGCATCTCGGCTCACATATGGGCACAACTGGCAAACCAGACACACCTGGGCAAATGCCCCCCTGGACACAGCTCCCACCTGCTCCTCCAAACTGAGCTGTGTATCCAGGAGGACGCACAGGTTATGTGCCCTATCCACGGGGGGCATCACCTCTCCCCCCATGAGCAAGGATGGTATCTCCTGAATGATCTGAGATGCCGGTATGTACAGCCACTCAGTCTTGGCTGGGTTGAGTTGAAGCCTGTTCCTCCCCATCCAGATCCGTACCGCATCCAGGCAATGGGACATCACGGGGAAGGCATCACTGATATGGGTTGGGGTAGAGATGAAAAGTTGAGTATCATCAGCATACTGATGATACCTCACCCCGAAATCCCGGATGATCTCACCCAGCGGCTTCATATAGATGTTGAACAGGAGAGGCGAGAGGACCGAGCCCTGAGGTACCCCACAAGTGAGGGGCCTCGGGCTCGACCTCTGCCCCCCTGCCAACACCAATTGCGAGCGGCCTGAGAGGTAGGAGAACCACCGTAAAATGGTGCCCCCCACTCCCAACCCCTCAAGCCGCCACAACAGGCTACCATGGTCGATGGTATCGAACGCCGCCAAGAGGTCTAATAGGACTAGGACAGGGGAAAAACCCCTGTCCTGAGTCCTCCAGAGATCATCCATCAGTGCAACCAATGCCGTCTCTGTGCTGTACCCGGGCCGGAAACCCAATTGGTATGGATCTAGTTAATCAGCTTCCTCCTTGAACATTGGAAGCTGCTGAACCACCACGCTCTCAACAACCTTCACCAAAAAGTGAAGGTTGGAGATGGGACAAAAGTTGTTCAAATTGGCTGGGTCCAAGGCAGGCTTCTTGAGGAGGGGCCTCACCACCGCCTCTTTCAAGATGGCGGGAAAGGAACCCTCGCCCAGAGATGCGTTGATAACTACCTGGAGCCAGCCACGTGTAACCTGCCTGGAGGCATAAACCAACCAGGAAGGACATTCATTCCCTCCATCAGTTCCTTAAGAATACAGACTGGCCAGGCAGCTTCCTCCCCACCCCTCCCGGTAGTTTTAAAAAGGGAACCATCTATCCATTTTGCCCTTTGAGCAGAGCCAACCTTCCAATCCAAACAGAAGAGAAAGGGAATAATCCTACAGACCCTTAGCACCAAGCTTCCCAGAGGATTCTCCCAAAGGAGGATTAACCAGAGGATTCTCCCAAAGGAGGATTCACCAGAGGATTCTCCCAAAGGATCCACCCCAGGAGGGGTAAATCCTCTGGGAGAATCCTCTGGGAAGCTTGGCAGGGAAAAAAAGGAGGGAGGGAGGGAGAGAGGGAAGAGTGTCTTTGGGATTTGCCATGGGAAATCCAGGAGGTGGATTACCCTTGAAGGGCAAAACGGATAGGTGGTTCCCTTTTTAAAACTACCGGGAGGGGTGGGGAGGAAGCTGCCCAGCCAGTCTGTATTCTTAGGGAACTGATGGAAGAAATGAGAGTAAAGAAAACTTAAAGAGGGGGAAAAGGTCCATGGAGGGGGTTTTGGGTGGCTGGAGCAAGAGGAGAGCTCCTGACCATACAGGGGACGAGACCGTGACCTGAAGTTCTGGGGCAGGAAGCAAAGCGAGGCATGGGGGCAGATAGAAATGATGGCATCACCCTCCCGCCGCCGCTTCCACCCACCGAATCCAGAAAGACTCACCGACTTGCAGGACGTTGTTGACGCAGCTGCTGTCAAACAAAGCGATGCCGTTGCAGGAGGGCAGGCGGTTCTCGTTGGTAGCGGGGTCTGTCCCGCCGCTGCTGCCGCTGTTGTTGGAGACGGCGCTGGAACCGTGGGAGCTACAGAGGTGGCTCTCCTGCCCGAGAAGCGGCTGGAACACTGCTGGTAGAGGAATGCGTTCAAACCGTTCCTCCACCCATTGGAAGGGCCACTTCTCCGCTACCACCATGCTGTGATGTCCAGCACAGACTCCAGCCTCTGCGTCTTGCCCAATGGCAGCAGTCTGAATGTGACATAAGCCACATGAGGGCAGAAGGGAAAGTGATGGCGGCGGAGGAAGTGGCAGCGGCGGAAAATGCCCCACCGCCGCTGAGGCTGACATCCACGATGATGCCTGCCCACTGACCTGGCCTGCAGCCAGCACCATACCCGGGTCTGCAGCAAAGGTGCTTGGCAGGGATAGGGAGCCCTCCATGCTCCACCATGATTGGCCGTTAGGAGCGGCTGGTGGCGAAGCATGGCTGCCCGCGGGGTGCTCTAGGTGAGGGTGCGCGGGGAGGGGGGGAGAAATTAAGTCACCCACGAAAGGACGGCCTAGCCGTGTTTTGGGGGGTCAAAAGAAAATAAGGCCCGGCCTTATTTTCTGAGAAACATGGTATATATACTGATACAAGCAGAAAATAGCATAATGTGCCTACTACTTAGCTTTCTTTTTTTCCCACCACGGAACTACAATATATGCATATCATACATGAATGGCATTTATACCGATATTGCAATTTTTTTCTATCTCAAAATACCCATATATAGTGCCCATATAAAACAAAAGAAAAAACAAAAAGCAGGAAATAAGACAAGTTCTACCTTTTTTCTACATATTTCTGGTAAAACATTTTGACTGCCAGAATCCACACAGGTATTGAACACCCTAAAAAGAAAAAAAAATACAAAGTGCTATTACAGTGTCTTAGTAAAAATAATTAAAACCAAGAAAATTAACATGTGATTCAAAATGTTGTTACTCAGTTCTTTAGTGAAATCTTTACAGCTGGAATATTATGTGGAAATTATTCTAGCCCCAATACCTGTTAATTGCAGAAATTAACTATGATGTGGACAATTAAATCATTTTAACAATCAGTATGAAAGTTAATTCATAACTTTACAGCAGACATCTGGATTAAAATGAATGGAAGAACTAATTCCACGCAATAAAGACGTAGGGGATGTTTCCCAAAAGCAAACTGCAGATTTTTCAAAGCAGCATTGAACAGTGCTAATATTTCCATTTTCATGTTCAAAGTTACATACCAAATATAACTAGTTTGAGGAAGTTACCTAAAAAGAAAAAGAAAAAATATTCTGGTGAGTTTCTTACAAAGTGAGCATGCCAAAATTATTAGCTGAAATTCTACATTCTCAGAACGTTCATATAAAGTATTTTAATTCTTTTAATTAAAAAATGAGTTTTCAACCTGATATCCTATTGTACATCAAGAAATCAGTTTTAAAAGAATATAGATTGATCTACTCAATCTGAAATAAATTTTTGATCAACTTTTCTTTTAAAAATACAAAAAATAATGGTTATTTTAAAACAATTTTAATTTTAGCAAATAAATAAGTAACAAGAAGAGTCATTTATTTGTGGATGTATTCTTTATTATATGCTGAAGTACAATGCTGCCAGACATAAGCAGATGACACACATGAGAAACACAGATAGCTCCTGAATATATTCCCATTTCAGGAAAATCCTAGTTAAACTACCTCCAAATAGTCCTCTGATTAAAAAAAAAAGCTATCTGTTTTCCTAATATATAGTGAGCCGCTGAGATTAAGAACTGGCAGGATCAGGAATTTCCTGGATGGCTAATGAAGCTCCATCTGAGGAGATGCAGATTTAAGCAAGCTCACTGCTTGTTCACTTTTATCACTGCTTGCAATTGAACTCGTAATTCTGTGCTTCTTTGTTGCTCTCAAATAGTGTATATGAAACTTGAATGGTTCTATGAGTTACTTATACTTCTGCTCCTCCCTCCCCCTGCAAAAATAGATACAACCCAACTACCAATACTGATTGTTCTGTTCACTCTTTCAGCTTGATTTCACTTTTCTCTGGGCTATCCAGGGGTGGGATTCTAGCGGTTCGCACCGGTTTGATAGAACCAGTTGTTAACGTTCCCAGTAGTTCAGAGAACCGGTAAAATGGGCCCCTGGCTGGCCCCGCCCCTCTCTGCCTGCTCCCTCACTCCTGGAACAGTTTTTCATGATTGCGCATGCATGACATTTGCATGCATGCGAGACGATCACTGATGCATTTCCCTCGCCCGTCCCTCTGTTCTCAGCCCAGTCATTGATTATTGCACATGCACAACATTGCGCACATGTGCAACAATCGGGGATAGCATACTCCCCTGCTGCCAGCCCCGCTCCGCCCACTCCTCAGTTCCCAGCCCAGTCAGCTATTATTGCACATGTGCGACATCTCATGCATGCACAATAGCTGACTGCATTCTCCCCCGCCCACCCCATTTTGCCCCGCCCAGTCACTAGTACTTATAGCGCATGTGTGCTACGTTTCCTACATTTTCCCGCCCAGCACCATTGCTCCCAGCAGCAGCAGCAGAGCCAGCGAGCCAGCCATCGCTGCCTGCTTTCTGCCGCCCTGCTTGATCTCGGTGAGTGAGGGCAAGCCACTGCCTCTAGCTGCCACCAGCCACCACCATCGCTAGCCGCTACTGCCACTAGCCACCCTCGCCTGCCTGGTCTGCCTTGCCTGGCCTGCCTCCTAGGCCTGCCTTGCCCCGCCTGCCTCCCAGGCCTGCCTGCCTGCCTTGCCTGGACTGCCCACTTCGCTCCGACTGCCTCCGCCGGCCACCATTAGCAAAGACGCGGATCGGTAAGTGAGCTACAACCAAAACCCAGTCGCCCACCTGCCGCCGCCAGCCCCAGTTGAGTCCTGACAATGACTCCCAGACTGCAGCTGTCCTCACCAATGCTGCCTGCCTCGCCCGCTGCCATCTTCCCTCGCCCGCAGCCCTCCATTGTTGCTGCCTTGCCTTCCACCACCAATTGGTGAGTGGAGGCAAAGGCAGAAAGCCCCACCAGTCGCCTACCTCCTCCTGCCGCTGCTGCCACCAGCCCCATTGAGTGCCGACTCCCAGGCCGCCCAGCCGCCCTCACTACCTACCTTGCCCAGCCGGTAGCCACCATTTTTGGCCGGCTGCCATTTTTGAGATACTGAAAACATGAATACATACATAAATGATTTTTTGTTACACTGTTGTTATTGTTACATATTGATACTTATGTTTCTGCTTTTGCTTTTTGCTGAAAATCTATTAGAGATACTGTATCTATTAGAGATACTGAAAATATGAATACATACATAAATGAATTTTTTTTGTTACACTGCTGTTATTGTTACATATTGATACTTATGTTTCTGCTCTGCTTTTTCCTAATAGAAAAAAGCAAAGGAGAAACAAACAGAAGTATCAACATCTAACAATAATAGTAAAATAATTTTTATTTATGTATTTATTTATTTATTTATTATCTGTTTTGTTTTTATGAATAAGTATTGTCAGGCAGGGCATATATCATTTAGGAAAAAACAAAGGAAAACCAAGTATCAACATGTAACAGTAGTGTAACAAAAACATTATTTAAATTTCTTTGTATTGGCTTATTTCTAATTTTGTTAATTATATCAATGTGTTTATAATTATCAACCTTCTGTATTTAATTCATACATAGCAATGATCATTCTCCGCCTAATTTCTACCTCTTATTTCTATCCATTTCTGCACATTGTAATTTTTAAATTTCATTTTCATCTATAGGGATCTCTTCGTTTTTCCACTGTTGTGCAAACATAATTCTAGCTGCTGTTAACACGTGTAACATTAAATATGTATTGTATTTCCTTTATTTATGTGGGCACCAACAAAAATATTTGTGGTTTTAAAATTTAAATCTATATGTTGCTTTACCATTTTTGCTAACCTTGACATTACATTCTCTTGAATAGCTGTTTAAGTACTAGTAGAGCCCGATACTGAACTTAATTCATATATTCCAGTTTTTTAAACTGAGGAATAAATTTCAGAAAAAGAATTCAATATTGCTCTGTGAATGTGCCTATCAATTCCATTCTTAATCTAACTTCTTAGATGATTTTGTACTATTACCTTTTTTTGTACTATATATATCTGCATAAGGCTGTAAAAAGCTTCAGTACATTTTTAAGCTGTATTCTAAAAAGGTTAGGTGACCAAACATGGCTTCCCCTGGCTTCTCTCTCTCTGCTATAGAGAGAGCATTCCATTAGGGTCTGTTGGTCCAGGTAAGTAGTCTTGGCTAGGAAAGATTTTTGTGCCACTACTGGCACAAAATAACAAACTCCTTTGGTTTGTTAATAGTATTTCCATTTTAAGTGTTTCTTTTTCAATTAATGATTGTAATTATTAAAATATCAGCCATTCTTTTATATACACAGTGCAACATCTTTTCTATAGACTGTCATCTTCAAATCCACTTTCAGTTCTGTCTCAGTCTTGTCTGGTGAAACTTGTTCCTCTTCCATAACATCTTTTAAACACCAACTAGCTATAGTGTCAGGGACTCTTAAAAATAACTGAATATTACTGATCTCCGCTCCTCACCTACTTTCTTCGCTTGTCACTGCCTTCACCACTCAACTTACAACAACAATCGAGTCCAAACCACTACACTGTTGAATTTTTTTGCAGTATATTACCAAGATGAAAAGGCAAATGAGTTTGGCTGCTTTCTTCGGCAAGAAAACAAAAGGAGATCCAAAAGAGTCACAACCACAACCATTGGAGTTTGAGGAAAGCAGGGCCAGCACATCATCCACACTGCAACCAGGGGAAAGCAGTGCCAGCACATCATCAGGTGGAAGAACTGAGTCAGACATTGAAAGGAATCTTCCTGACTGCTGGACACTGCAGCAGTACAACAACTTTAGGGGAAAATATGATGGACTGGAAGTTTCCTAGAAAAAATTAGATTGCAAGCATTGCAGAAATCTTGAAATTTCGACCAAAGAAAAAAGTGTCCACTGAGCTAAGGAATGGAAGAATTTCCAAACTGAACCAGGAGGAAAGAGTAAAGAAGTTCAGTAAGCTTCTCTCAGAAAGAAATTGAAGGAACACTTCTCATCTAAGACTCACAACATTTGTACAGAGAAGTTGAAGCAATGTGAGCAGGATGTGATAAGCAAAGGACTGGAGAGGATGACTGAGAAATATTTGGGTAGTACATGTAGAGTGTTTACTACAGTGTGTAGTCTGGCACAAACATGCAGATCATTTTCATATATAGAAGATTTTATTGCACTGCAAATAAAAAATGGTTTAGATTTGGGAACAGGGTTGCATTCACATAAAACTGCAGTTTCAATAGTAGATTTCATTGCAAAAGACATTAGGAAATGTATTTATTTAGCAAAATTATTGAGAAAACTTGCAAAATCTGTTTGATAATTGACGAAGCCTCAATGATATCTTCCAAACCAGTTCTTATACTGTACTTAAAAATGGAGGATCCAGTTTTCTCACCAACAATTTTCCTTGAACTAGTAGAATTAGATAAACAAGATGCAGAGACAATATGTTGTTCAGTTATGGAAAGTTTGAATAAAGTTGGGTTTAATAAGAACTATCTGGAGAAACATTTAATTGAATTTTGCTCTGATGGAGCCAGGGTTATGCTTGGGAGAAAATCTGGGGTAAGCACTAGGATAGCCAAAGACTTTCCAAACATTATAATATGGCACTGCTTAAATATGGCACGGCATCATCTGCAACTTGTTTTAGATGATTCTATTAGGGAAATAAAGCAAATAAATCATTTTCCAATTTTTTTGGATAAAATATATTCTATTTTCCATCAATCTAATAAGAACCTAATTGAACTTAACAAAATTTCTGAACCACTTGAGATTGAAATTATAAAAATTGGTAGAGTTTTTGGACCAAGATGGGCTGCCTGTAGTTTAAGATCAACCCTAGCTGTGTGGCATGCTTATCTAGTGCTACATCAGTTTTTCTGTTCAAATAAAAAATACTCCGGTATGGCTGCCCGTCTTGAAAACACATATTTTCTCACTGATTTGGGCTTGATGATTGATGTCCTAACTAAATATCTCTTCTTTCTAATGCATTGCAAGCGAGAAACATAGACATTAGAAAGGCTGAAAAACTTGTGGTAAGATCAATTAAATCATTTGAAATGCTTATAAAGGAAAAGGGTGCATATGAAAAAAAGGTTGAATTAATTATTTCAGAAACCTTTAAAAATACAAATTTTATACAAAATCATCGATTTGTGGGACTTCCTCATGAAAAACTTATAGAAAGCGTTGTAACTAATTTGAAGAAAAGATTGATGGATTGAGAACATTTAAAAACAGGCTGCCAATTTAAAGACACTGATAAATTAAAATTTCTAACTTATTTGGAGCCACATTATTGGAACATTGAAGAAGTGGTGGTTCCATGGAGAGCAGCTGAAGGACAATTGGTTGCACTTGGTGAAATTTGCAATTATGAAATCAATATTAATGATTATTGTGATTTCATAGAAAGTTTATTAAAAGATTCAGAAAAATATACAATTCCTTGCAGCATTAAAAAGGCTAGAGATATTATTAGAACTATTGCAGTCAGTTCAGAAGAGGTGGAAAGGGGCTTCTCACAGATGAACATAATATGTTCAGAGGGCAGAAGTCGCCTTACAGTTTCTACTAGAACAAACCTCCTGATGATCAATCTAATTGGCTTACCTCTGCAAGAATGGGACCCTGTTCCTATAGTAAAGAAGTGGTTACGAGCACATCACAGCTGATGATGCTCGTGTTAAACAAAAAAAAATTGTAACTCAGGACACTAATAAAAAAGCAATTTGGCAGTACTTTAGTTTTATTGTTTTTTATAGCTTTGTTATGTAATAGTTTCTGATTAATATTTTAAAAAGTTGTAACAATATAGTTTTGTGTATCTTTTTAATTATTTAAGCATTAAAAACATGACATAATAAACTACCTTTTGTTTTGGTATATCTTTTTTTAATACATGTGACCACCAAGCCACACCCACCCATTCACATGACCAAGCCATACCCACAAATTAGGCCATACCCACAGAACCGGTTAAGAAATTTGAAACCCACCCCTGGGGCTATCCCCCATTTAATAAATTCTGTCTACAATTATTATGGATACTCACACTGTCAGGCAGATATTTAGATCAGATTTAGGACTTTTGTCCTGCTGAGTCCTTTCCAAGGTCTTGGGATAGGCCAGTGGTGATTTTTGATGTTGTTAAAGGTATTGCTGCAGGATATAACTATTCCAAGTAAAACTGCCTTTTCCAATTGACTGATAGTGATTATTATTCCTATTAGTATTGGTATTATTACCCACCTTCTTTTAATATAAAGATATCAATTGACCATTTGATCAGTGGCTGCAGCAAAATGACTATAAAATTACACAAACTTGACTACAAGCAGGGTCATGACTAAGTTGCCAAAATTACTTATTAGATTAAAACACTTTGCCAGAGGTCTGAATCTGAATGAAGTAAGAACTACTGGGTCCCTCAAATCAAGAATGTTTAGGAAAATAAATGAGCTAAGTTCTTATGGGACTTTAAGAACCAAACAGACAGGCATCTTGTTCATAACATGCCTGATATAACAGTAACTGAAAGTAAGAAAGTCTGGTTCATTGATGTTGCTATATCTAATGATGCTAGGACTGAGGAAAATCAATTGGCAAAAAATTATAAAATACTGGGACTCATATTTGAATGCTTTTATACCAATCATGATTAGACCCCTCAATATTTGAAAATTTTGAATTTATTAGATCTAAATATAATTTTACAAAAAAACCCATTCTACAAGGAACTGCATGTATTCTCAAGTGCTAATTTAATAATTCTTAGGTCCTTGGTTAGGACTTGAGTTTTTAAGGTTTCAACCATCTTAGACATGAATCTAATTGTATATTACCCATAATAGGTGAGGCATTACCTTGACCTCCAGTGAAGCACTACCTTGATATGGTTGTGGGGCTAGTGTACTCTGAAGAGAATGAGACCTATGCCAGAGGTTCAACCATATTAAACAGTTCTCATCAGAGGATTTAGACAGTGTCTCTCCCATAAAGCTTATGGTGAGATGTAAATTATAGAAACCCATACCAGCTCAGTGGTAGTCAACAAAGGACTATCCTAGGTGTTGCAGTTCCTAGACATGTGGTGAAAAATGGGCTATAGGACTCATTAGTATTGGCTGAACAACTAGGGCCATCTATGGGCTAGGAGTTTCACACCCCTGCTCTAACTAAAGAAGTAGAAGATTGAAACAAAGAATAACTGAGCATCTAGAACAGCACAAAAGAACAGAAGCTGGCTAGCTGCTGCAAGAAAATTACACAGATTGACAACAACAGCACCAACTACAGCAGGACAAAGTAGCAAAAATGGTACTAATTTAGAAGATCTGCAATTAATACCATTTGCCTGTAAGCAAGAATTACCAAAATATAGAGAAAATCATAGACTATAAAGAAACTAACATGTTCTGGACTTTAGAATTCAAACAGACAGGCACCTGCTTCATAATATGCTAGACTTAACAATTGTCAATTAGTAAGGCAAAAACGTTTACCTAGTGGACATGGTAGTACCTGGAGAACCAGAGAGAGAATTGCGCAAGATAACAAAATAAAATAAAATAGAACAACTGTGGCAAAAGAAAGCAAAGATAGTACCAATAGTAGTAGATACCTTAGGTGCAGTCCCAAAACAAGTGGAGCATCAGTATAAATTCACCATCAGTTACCGTATTTTTCGCTACATAAGACACACTTCCCCCCACCCCAAAAGTGAGTGGAAATGTCTGTGCATCTTATGGAGTGAATATTACATCACAGTCTGGGCCGCAACAGTGGGATCCTTTTACAGTGCAACCCCACTCTAGGGGTTTGCCATACCTGGGGGAGGGGGTTGGCATGACAGCGGCAACAGGCAGCAGCAGCAAACGGCAGCAGCAATCCCCACTGCCTGGAACAGCTGATAGGCAGTATTCCAGGAATCTGATCCAAGCACCAATCAGCTGCTCAGTGGCGAAGGCTCCAGCATTTCCCAACGGAGGAGGCAGCAATTGTGGTGTTTCTGGTTGGCCAACCTGCTGATCGGTGAGGCTATAGGAGGCCGGGATCCAGTCATCACTCAGCTGACTGGTGGTGGGCGCAACGGAGCCCTGACCAGCCATGTGCTGGGGCTGACCAGGCTGTTTGCTATTTGCTGCAAGGGTGGCAGAGACAGATTTTTTTTTCTTGTTTTCCTCCTCTAAACCTAGATGTGTCTTATGGTCAGGAGTATCTTATGGAGCAACAAATATGGTAATTGCAAAAGATAGCTCTACTGGGAATAGTTTACATACTTTGGGATAACTCTAACAGCATGACATCAATATCTGCTCATCCAAGGTTCTTGGAAAGGACTTAATAGGTGGACAAGAATGCCAAATCCAGTCTGAACATCTGACTGACTGTGCAACAAACAAGTTTTCAGCACAGCAGTACTAAAATGTTATTTACACACTACAGGAGCTGGCAGAAAATATACAGGTTTAAAAAGAGCTGACCAGAACTTCCATTTTTTTAACCTTGCTGCAACAAAGCAAAATCTGATTTCACATAAGAAACAAAGGGATTAAAGAGGTAAACTGGAACGCATCCTTTGGTGCCATTTACTGTCTTCTAGCTGAGTGAATGGCGTTTCTTCCTAGACCATTGCATTAGGTAGTATTTTTCTTTTGTGTGAAAAAAGCAAAAGCAGCTTTTTTCAGATTAGAGTTCTAAAATCTTCAAATTTATGCTATATTTTAAAAAGAGAACAGCAAATAATTTCTAGGCAATTAAAACAATATTTACTTAGTATAGGTATATATTCTCATTGATACTTACTCAGATGACAATTTGGGATACTAGGAAACCATTTCTTCCCACCAATATATTTAATCTTAGACGGCCCTTTCAATACATAGCCACCATGGCATGCAATATCCACCTCATCTCCAGGCTTGTAATATTTTTTCTTCCCATGGACTATTTTTCCATGATTGATGAAAAGATGAAAAATATCTGGTGAAGTTTTAACTAAAAATACAAATATGTATTATAAGGGGGGGGAAAAGCAAATACTGAATTGGATGCAAAATATTACATATTTTGCACACCATCACATCCTGGACATAAACTGTTTCAACTTCTTCTCTCAAGGTGATGCTATAGGGCATTACACACTAACCCTAACACTAACCCCCACTAACCCCCCACTTTGTTAATCCCCACAACCCTGTCTATTCCCTGGAATGTCAAACCACCTACTAGGGCTGTATTAGTTATCCTTCTCATCTATTTTATTACCTATTTCCTTAGATTCTTATGACTACAACTTTGTTGTTTGTATCTGGTGACTTATGCTGATTGCTTTTATTTAGTATCCTATTATGGTTTAGGTTGACTGTTTATTTAGTATTCTATGGCTGTCACTGAATGTTGTATCTTATGATTTATGATTATTGTATTTTATGATTATGATCATGATTCATCACTTGTGGCTTGTACTATACACTGAGAACTTATGCATCGAAAACAAATTCCTTGCGTGTGTCCAATCACCCTCAGCCAATAAAGAATTATATTCTATTCTATTATTTTCCCTAATCCTTAATACTCAAACTTAGAACCATTACATGTTTTATTTTGTTTTGTTTGCAATAGATGAAAGAATATTTAAAAAATGGAGGGAGAGTGTAATGGATGGATGGAGAGAGAGACAGGCAGGCAGTCAGGCAGGTAGGCACTTATCAGGGCCAAACATCCTTTTCCAAAGTTACCCTGCTAAAGTGACAAGATTATTATTGAGGGACTTAGAAAAATTACTTCCTTATAATGGTTTGTCTGTATTATTCCTGATCTTTAATACAAACTAAACTTTCATTTAAATTCATCAAGCAATGCATTACAACATTCAGAAACTGTTAACAAAAACATGAGATGCGATATTAATACATGGAAATTGATAATATTTAAAACATATTGCTCCTATATAGCTACCTTTGTCTACATTATAGCATTAGAAGCAATAGAAGGGAACATTTCACACCTAGATTTATACTTACGGAAACATAATTGTGCAGGAGGATTCCAGAGATTATAACCTTGACACTGTATCGTCATTGTTGTGGTGTCATCAATAAAAGAATAGTTCTGGTTGCAAGTTATGACAGCTGTTTTTCCAGTTTTATACTGACGTTGCAAAGGCTGTATGTTGCCATTGAGAATCAATGGAGGACCACATATGCCTCGAGAAACTGTAATAAAAATAGTTTTTATGCAAAAATTATCAAGACATATCATCTATCTACATTTTGATAATGCTACGACAGTATGTTACAATTCACTTTCATTTTATTAGTTCACATTCACATCACACAAAGTCACACACCTGATCCATTTCAAGATAGAGATGTGTCTATCTTACACTGAATTACACTTTGACATGTCTATAAATAAATTCCCAGGCAACCAAACTAAAAAGATCTATTGAACTTCATTTCAATTTCAATTTTCCTTCAAATCATGCCCTGGGGAGGTATCTGTATAGGGTTGGTTTGTTTGTGGGTTGCTTTTTGTTGTTGCAACAATAAAAATCATTTATCATTGCCTTCCTCTGGGATTTTTTTTAATTTCCCAAGGACATCCCAATCTAATTCATTCCAGGTATGATCCCTCTCAGCGCCATCCCTCAGTTCTTCTAAGGCAAGGAACCAGCTAAATATGAGCTAGCAGTGTGCAGCAGCAGCCAAAAAAGCTAATGCAATCCTAAGTTGCATTATCAGAGGGATACAATTGAGATCAAGTGAGGTACTAATACTACTCTATAAGTAAGACCACACCTAGGGTACTGCATCCAGTTTTGGTCACCACACTATAAAAAAGATGTGGAGACTCTAGAAAAAGTACAGAGAAGAGCAACTAGGATGATTAGGGGACTGGAGACTAAAACATATGAAGAACGGTTACAGGAACTGGGCATGGCTACTCTAGTGAAGAGAAGGACCAGGGGAGACATGATAGCAGTCTTCCAATATTTGAGGGGCTGCCACAGAGAGGAAGGGGTCAAGCTATTTTCTAAAGCGCCTGTAGGCCAGACAAGGAATAATGGATGGAAACTGAACAAGGAGAGATTTAACCTGGAAATAAGCAGAAACTTTCTGACAGTGAGAACAATCAACCAATGGAACAGCTTGCCCCTGGAAGTTGTGAGAGTGCCATCACTTGAAACTTTCAAGAAGAGATTGAACCCCCATCTGTCAGAAATGGTGTAGGGTCTCCTGCTTGAGCAGGGGGTTGGACTAAATGACCTACAAGGTCCCTTCCAACTCTGGTTATCTATTATCTGTTATCTGAACATTTTGTGGAAACTATTGCAGCCCTAATACCTGTTAATTGCAGAAATTAACTATGATGTGGACAATTAAATCATTTGAATAATCAGTATGAAACTTAATTCATAACTTTACAGCAGGGGTGTCAAACTCATGCCCTGTGGGCTGGATGTGATTGGACTGCCATTTGTCAGAAATGGTATAGGGTCTCCCACTTGGGTGGGGGGTTGGACTAGATGACCTACAAGGTCCCTTCCAACTCTGATAATCTGTAACAGTTCCACCTTCAATACCTCCTAATTGCTATTTGTCACCATCTCTACACTTTTGGCTGCTCTGCATTCTGCCTAGTCTTGGGCTGCTTACCATGCTATGGGTCAGAGGTTGCTTGGTGTGCCAGACTGCTCTTATCATCTAGCAGCAGTCTGCTCTTCCAGAAATTCAACAGACTAGGTGCTTGAATCCAGTCCACAAAAATGCTGCTAGATTCACAACAAACCATCAAACATGGTTAGCAAAACAAGACTGCAAAATGCTATGAAGAGCTAATACTTGGGAGTCAAAGGACAGATCCAGGAAAAAAGAGTTAATTTTAATGAGAAAACATTAAATTACACTATAAAGGAAAGACCGGACTGGACATAATATAATAGTGAAAAGTAACTTGCGAGATGGAAAATACCTTTTTTTTTTAACTTGGAAAAGTAATACTCTTGATGAATAGATTTTAAAGCTCTGCTGTTTAAGTCGGAAGAGAATGATACTACATAAGTTGAAACAAGTTTTGGAAATTTAAAAGACTATAGAAGAAGGAAGACATAACAGACGTGCAATTGATAAGGGGACAGAGATAAGGGAACAGCTGCAAAGTTGTTTTGCCTGTTGCTTGGGGATAGTGAGCTTCTGGAAACTCTTTGAACCTTTGTGAATTACAGACATTGTTGATAAGAGTATAACAATGGAACATCTTTGAACTGTTTTGAGACTAACCAAAGTAGCCATTTGGTTTGCTGGCTATTTTGGATTATTGAGACACTGGGGAATTTGGTAGGCCATTTGGATTACAAATAGTAACTGACAGAACGTTGGAAGAAAAGAAAAAACAGTGTATATATGTATGTATGTATGTATGTGTGTTTGTGTATGTGTATATATATGTATGTACACACACACACACACACATATATATATGACAGAGAGACAGGCAGACTTGGCTAAAACAAAGGCAATGATATAATTGCTGATTTAAATATTTTTTTCTACATTCCCAACTTTGTGGATTACAAATATAGCTGACCCTGAGGAAATGTTTTGTGACTAAATGAAACCATCTTCCACACCAACATCGGCTGCCTCCAGTCCATCAAATCAAAGACAATAAATGTTATGTTGCAACAAGAAAAAACAAATACATTTCAAAAAGAAATACAAATGGTGCTCCAATCCATCCAGGAGGCCATGACAAAAAAACATAGTGAGATGAAAAATGATTTGGGCGAGATGCAGGAAGAGATTCAGAATATGGATCTGAGACTAAAGAACTGTCAGCAGATGATAACAAAAAAATGAACAAACGATTCAGAAAGCAGAGAAGAAATCAGAAGAAGCAGAGAAAAAAGTAGAGGTAAAACAAAAGTTAACACTAGTGCATAAGGACATAGAAGTGACAATGATAATGTTAGAAATGGAGAAGGTGGCTTGTTTTTTAAGATTTCAGAATATAGAAGAGGATAAAGAGGAAGACCTCCCAGAAGTGATGATAAAGTTGTTGGCAAGTGCCCTAGAGATAGGAAAACGAGATGGATGTAGAGGTAGATGAAATATTTAGAATAAATACGAGCTATGCAAGGAGACATAAGCTACCAAGGGAGGTACACATGAGATTTGTCAAAAAATCAACAAGAGATGAAATACTAAGAAAGGCAAGAGATGAACCACTGCAATATAGAGCGAAATAAATTGTTGTCCTGAAACAGATTCCTAAAAGGTTAAGAGATTTACGGAAACAATATCAATTTTTGACTGCTAAGTTGATCAAAAGAGATGTAAATTTTAGATGGCTGGTACCAGAAAGAACGCTTGTTAATTGGAATAGTAAAAGATACAGACTGGACTCGTTAGACAAAGCAAGATAATTTTATGACATTTCAGCAAAAATGAGGGACAAGAAACAAAAGGAGAAATGGAATGTGAGAGACAAGAGTATTTATTTATTTATTATTTATTAATGGGACTTATATGCCGCCCCATCTCCGAAGACCAATAAGAGGAGTATACAGCAAGAAGGAAGTGAAGCCGAGAAAGCAGAACAAGAAGGAGCAAATGCAAAAGACCAGAGACAAATAATAACAACTAGGAGAATAAGATCTGTATATAAGTGAAGGAGATTGAAGGGGAAACTGAGATGTTGTCAATATAAATGGATTGAACTCCCCCATGAAAATGAAACTTTTTTACACATGATTAAAAAAATTAAAATTAGATATAATTTGCCTCCAAGAAATTCACATAAAAAAATCAACACAGTAAATTATTAGAGTGTCCTAAAATTGGGAAACTATATTTCTTATCAGCACAAAAAAAGAAAAGAGGGGTAGCCTTGTATATTAAGGAAATAATAAATTCCTAACAAATGTACATGAACAAAGAAGGGAGAATTTTGATGGTGAACATAGCAATAAACCAGAAAGAGATACTTTTGATAGCAATATATGCACCAAACATATATTGCTTTTTATTTAAAAAATACACAAGAAGATAATAGAAATGGAATATAAAAATATATGTGTGATAGGAGATTTCAATGCAATTGTAGATGCAAAACTTGACTACAGAAGTAGCAAATCAGGAGAAAAAGCAAATAAAATACTTCCTGGGATCTTTTTCAAAATGGCAGAAGAAATCTGAATACAGGATTTATGGAGAGAAATGAATCTAGGGAAAAACCAGTATATACTTTATTCAAATAGGCACAAATCATGGTCTAGAATTGATATGATATGGATGTTGCTGGAATTAAGAATTAATGTGCAAGAGATGGAGATAGAATCGAATATACGGGCTGACCATAACCCAATAAAAGTTAGTTGGAAGGGACAAAAGAAAAGGTTGAGATAGATATTGAAACAATCTATATTAAAAGAAAAAGAATGTATACAAACAACTGTAAAAGAAATGGAATTCTTCTTCATGCAAAATAAAAAAGAAAACACTTCATTGCAAAATCTATGGGACACAGTTAAAGCATATATTAGGGGACTAGCTATAACTTACATAGCGAGAAAAAATAAGAAAAAAAAACAATATGAAAAGACATTAGAAGAACATAAAAAATCAAACTAGAACTACAAAAAAGACCCAGAAAAGGGAAGTTTAAAATATCAAATGGAAATAATAAAAAATAAGTTGAATAGTAAAAGAAGAACTAGCACAACAATTTAAAAGAGCAAAACATTTTTTTTGAAAATTCCAACAAACCAGGAAGATGGCTAGCATATAAGCTGAAAAAGGAAAAGAAAAGAAATGGATAAGCAAAATTACAAGATGAGAAAGGAAACTTACAGCATCAAAATGAGATTTAAAAAAAAAATTCAGGAGTTTTCTGTAAAACTATATGATCAAGAAAAAATTTCGGAGGAAAAGATAAAGCAATACTTGGAAAAAGCTAAACTACCAAAAGTGCCTGAAAATGTGAAAGTTATGCTAAATGAAAGAATATGATGATGGAATTGACAGAGGCGATAAAAAGACAAAAGAAGAATAAGTCACCAGGACCGGATAGACTACCTACAGTGTTTACAAACATTTGCAGGATACGCCAAGTCTGTCAATGTTAGAGGTTTACAATGAGGTATTGCTAGAAGCTAAGATTCCAAATACTCGGATAGAAGCAAATATTACATTAATCCCAAAAGAAGACTCAGATTCAACACAGATAAAGAATTACGGGCCTATATCACTATTAAATGCAGACTATAAAATATTTGCATCAATAATAGCAGAGAGATTAAAAATATTTTTGAATGAATTTATCCACGCAGACCAAAATGGATTTTTTATCAAAAAGACAAATTAAAAACAATGTAAGATTTATTTTAGATATGCTAGAGTACTATGAAATGCACTCTGAAAAACAAATGGCACTGATATTTTGAGACGCACAGAAAGCTTTTGACAATGTAAACTGGCAATTTATGTTTCAACTAGATTGCATGGGTTTGGCGAAAAGTTTATAAACATGATCAAGACAATTTATTCTAAACAAATGGCAAAAGTGATAGTTAATGGGGACTTGATGGAGAATTTTAATATAAAAAAGGCCAAGACAAGGATGTCCACTGTCCCCATTACTATTTATATTAACATTGGAAGTGCTAAATAGAAATATTAGACAAGACTCAGAAATAAAAGGTATACAAATAAAAAGGGAAAAATACAAACTACAAGCATTGCAGATGACTTGGTATTTATCCTAGAAGAACCACTGGAAACTGGTCCTAAACTAGTGGAAAAAATAGAAGAATATGTAGAAGTTGCTGGATTACAAATAAACAAAGAAAAAACCAAAATAATAGTTAAAAACATTAGAGATAAACAGAAAAGTGAACTGACAAAGCAGATAGATCTTCAAGTAGCTAAGAAAGTAAAATATTTGGGAATATACTTAACAGCAAGATGTGCAATAATTAAAAAAAGATATACAACTATACATGGCTAATTCAACACATTAAACTGGACTTGGAGAATTGGAATAAATTGCAATTGTCTAGTAGGAAGAATAACAGCTATAAAAATGAATATTCTACTGAAGTTACTTTTTTGTTTCAAACTATTCCTATAAAACTAGAGAAAAATATTTTGATGAGTTAAATGCAATAATTTCAAAATATGTCTGGCAAGGAAAAAGAGCAAGAATAAGACTGAAAATGTTGCAAGAATCTAAAACTAATGGGGGCTTTGGGCTGCCAGATTGGGAGCTTTATTACCAGGCTTCCGCATAAATGTGGGTAAAAGAATGGATAAATCTCGAACATAGAAGATTACTATTATTGGAAGGACATGATCTGCAATTGGGATGGCATACCTTTTTGTGATATGAAAAGAATAAAATACATATTTTCAAAGTAAGGAATGCTGTATTCTTAGTATGGGAAAGTTAAAGCAAAAATCTATATGAAAATACCAGTCTATCTTTCAACAATGGAAGCATTGATATACCTAAATGTAGTAAACTTGAAAAAAATTGTAACATATAAAGATACTTTGAATGAGAAAGGAGAACTTAAAACTAAACAGGAACTGCAGAATCCAGGTGTGGACTTAGCATGGTTGGCCACATCTGCAAATACAATCGAGATACAAGAAAGATATAAAGATATATGGCTTTTATAAAGAGCCAACAACACTTGACCAGATATTATTAGTGGCAGATGAAAAATCAATAAAGAAAAGATATAATTTTCTATTATTAATCCTTAAAATGGAAGATGAAGAGGTGAAAGAAACAATGATAGTATGGGCAAAAAACCTTGGATATCCTATAGAATTAAATAAATGGCAAAAACTTTGGGACAAAAATTAGAAATTAACAATGGCAACCACTTACAAGAAAAACCTGTATAAAATGTTTTACAGGTGGCATTTGCCACTGGCAAGGCTAGCAAAAATGTTTAAAAAACATGTCAGCCAAATGTTGGAAATGCAATCAGAAACTGGGCTCTTACTACCATATGTTCTGGACATGTTCAAAAGCAAAAAAACAATTGGATGAAAATACACACATAGTTAGAGATGATCTTAAAGCAACATATAGATTTAAAGTCAGAAATATTTTTGCTAGGTATACTACCAGAAAAATATGATAAAGGGAACATATACTTAATATTACATGTCTTGATAGCAGCAAGAATTGTATTTGCATGACACTGGAAAAATTTAAAAAATACTAGATTGTGCAGAAATGGATAGGTCGATATTAAAAATAAAGGATAAAGAAGATATAGAATACTTTTTAACCTGGGATTTGTTTTATCAATGGTTAGACAATAGAGATAGAAATTAGAAATTGGAAATTATGATTATGTATAAGTAAATTGACCCAGATAATACACTGTTTACTAAGCACTTGTGTATATTAAAAGAAAACAGTATAATTAAAAAAAAACCACAAATATCCATAAACATAGCACAAAAATTCCCAAGACAGCCTAGCAGTTCCCTCCCTGACTACATTAATCATCACAATTATGGCAAATCACGGCTTGAACTATCTTGCTTTGCATGTAATGAGTCTATCTCATATATTAGTTTCACCTTTTAAGTTGTATTACTGAAATAAATGAACTTTTGCACAATATTCTAATTTTTCGAGTTTCACCTGTACTATTGAGAAGACTTAAATTCATATTCATCCTCAGCCACAGATGTTTCCAGAGTAGTTTTTGCCAGGTCACTCCTTCTCTTTGACAAAGAGAAGGCAACAACTTATTTGCTCAGTATCTCCTAATTAAAATAGGACCAGGAAGACCCAGTATAAAACCCCCTTTGCTACAAAAATTCACAGGATGATTTTGGCTGGTCACATAGAGTTGTGTTAATGAAACATTGGAGGAAGAAATGCTATCAATGACATGTTCCTCAACTCTGGGATGCCTGTCATTCTATATTAGTGTATTATTACTGTATATGAATAATTATGCTGCTCACACATGACCAATTTTCCATAGTTGGACAAAACCCTACATGACATTGAATGGGACAAACAGAAGTCAAGGTATGAATTTCAATGTATGAATGATATTAACCATTCTACATTTAAATTATTTATTACTAAGAAATTCCAATTAAGTATTTAAAAATGTAAAATCTTACTCTTTTTACATGATGGTACTGTAGGAATCCAAATGCTGTTCTTTTCACATTGAATCAAATAATTTCCAATCATAAAATACCCACTTTTGCATTGAAATATAACTTTGCTTCCATATATATATGGCTTCTCAGGTTGAGTTATCTGTATTCCATGTTCTACCACTGGATCTTTACAGAATACCCCTAATAAGATAGGAAAATAAATACAACCATAAGATATAAAATATCGCAAACTGTTTCTGTATATTTTTAATCTGCTTTTACCTGAACGTAATCAAAAAATACAGTATAGCAGAAATCTTGTGATTTCTCCTCCAAAAGGCAAAGGTTTTTCCTGGAACTCTGAATCCAATTTGAACGGAAATGTTTTAACTGTTATTTCTTTATGTGCCACTTTGAATTGAATCAGTTGGTATTGACCAATTAACTACATTTAACTACTTTTACAGTATATGATTAAGAGAAGGCTACCATTAAACAGAGAATCAGATATAAACATCATGCTTAGAAATAAAGCAAAATAATTATTCAATATTATTGAAAAATAAAAAAGGAACATACAATTAAGTTTTAAACTGAAGAAGGGGGAATCAACCTTTGCATATGGGTGGTTTCTCTTTCCATAGTCCTGTTAGATTTTTATTAGCACTGCAGACCATAAAGGATGCCCCAATAAGGGAAAGCTTTTTACTGCAACTATAATGTACTATTGTTCCAAAAGGGTAAGTGGTTGCATTTCCATTGTGAAATCCAGCAGTAATATTTGGAGGCTGTCCACAATATATTCCTGGTGGAGGGAGGGGAGAAACAATTTAGAAAAAAACAAAAAAAATCCAAAATGATCATGATAAAGACTAAGACAGAATAGTGTATAGGCAATATTGGAGAATTATTGTTAAAATTTGTAACTACTTCCATAAATATAAAATGTATTTGCACATGTATACTCCTAAGAACATATCAACACAAATGTATATTTTGTAGGGCCCCAAGAGATAATGGAAGTCATGACTTGCTTCCAGATAAGTACTGTGAATCAACTAAACTCATCAGTGTCCTCAGGATAAGCCAAAGATTGTCATTTAAATGCACTGATAGAAAAAAAAGGTCCGTATGAGTGCTGCATTCTCTTATTACAAGGTCCAACTCACACTCTCTTTTTAATTCAATCTTTTTCCATTAGTGTTGGGTTATTTGGTTATCATTGTTGGTTATTTAATTTTTCAGACACTATAAAACGGTTCCATTCTACTCAGCAGAAAAAACAGTATAGTATTTTCTTAGAATAGGGAGAAGGATGAAAAGACCTACATTTGGGACCAAGGTAGAGAAAATGAACCAATCCTATATGTAGAAAAAAAAACTAAAGCAGTTACAAACACTGTCATGTATCTTCATATATTCTCAACAGAATTTTCTTACAAGATATAACACATTTTTCATGACATTCAAAATCAATATAAGGAAAAAAATATATCTGTTTCGAATGACCAGTGGGCACTGACCAATTCTGAAAAATTAAATCTACTACATGCTAGCAAAAAAATAAGCGTTTCAAGCGGGATCATGCATGCTAGAGGAAGAAACATTTTTTCTTGTACAGCATAGAAAATAATAACATTTAAACGTATTTCATCATTTAGCTTATGGAAGACAATTTGAAACTTAATATTTAATGTATTCTTTTGCTCAATCTATCCATTGTAGTTTGAGATACATATTGCTGGGGTAAAAAGGCAGGAGAGCAGACGTATAAGTTGTATGCAGATTTCTCACAGATAATGTAAACTAACATGACACTATTGTAAACAGATCTAAGTTTAATTATATATGTTGCAGTAATGTGGTTATCCAGTAGGCAGTATCACTTTACTTTCTAAATACATTATTTTACATCATTCTTATTATTATTATTATTATTATTATTATTATTATTATTATTATTATATTTGGATTTATATGCCGCCCAATCTCCAGGGAGGACTCGGGGCGGCTCACACAAAATATATATACAATACATAAAACATCATTCAAAATCATATCTAATCCAAATATATTATAAAATATTAAAGCGCCCCATTTTAAAATCCCCAATCCCTCTCAATCCAGGGCAGCCTGTAAAAACAGCCAGGTCTTTAGATCGCGGCGGAAGGAACACAGGTCAGGGGCCAAATGCAGCCCCGGGGCTGCTGGTTCCAAAGGGTAGGAGCCCCCACAGAGAAGGCCCACCCCTGGGGAACCGCCAACCGACGCTACACCCAGGAGGGCCTGCCTGTGGGAGTATACTGGGCGATTAGACCTCGATGCCGGTAGGAGGCACTCCTGCAAGTACCCCGGACCCACGCCATGAAGGGCTTTATAGGTTAACACCAGCACCTTGAATCTTATACGGAGGGCAACTGACAACCAATGCAGAACGCGCAGGAGGGGTGTCACATGGGAGAATCGGGCCGCTCCCATCACCGCCTGCACGGCTGCATTTTGTACCAGCTGAAGCCTCCGTATAGTCCGCAAGGGCAGCCCCAAATAGAGAGCATTGCAGTAGTCAAGACGGGAGGCAACGAGCGCATGGGTGACCGTGCGTAGGGAATCTCGGTCCAAGTAGGGGCGCAACTGGCGCACCAGGTGAACCTGGGCAAACCCCCCCGGCAACAGCTCCCACCTGCTCCTCCATACTGAGCCGTGTGTCCAGAAGGACACCAAAGTTGCATGCCCTATCCACGGGGGCAACACCTCTCCCCCCATGACCAAAGGTGGAATTTCTTGGATCCGAGATGCCGGTATGCACAGCCACTCAGTCTTGTCTGGGTTGAGCTGGAGCCTGTTCCTCCCCCTCCAGATCCATACCGCCTCCAGGCACCGGGACATCATGGGGAGGGCATCACTGAGATGGTCCGGGATGGAGATGAAAAGTTGGGTATCATCAGCATATTGATGATACCTTACCCCGAAACCGTGGATGATCTCGCCCAGCAGCTTCATGTAGATGTTGAACAGGATGGGAGAAAGAACCGACCCCTGAGGCACCCAAGTGAGGGGCCTTGGGGTCGACCTCTGCCCCCCCATCAACACCGACTGCATGCGTCCTGAGAGGTAGGAGAACCACCGTAAAATGGTGCCTCCCACTCCCAGCTCCGAAGACGCCACAATAAGATACCATGGTGGATGGTATCAAAAGCCGCCAAGAGATCTAATAGTACCAGGATAGAGGAACATCCCCTATCCCGAGCCCTCCAGAGATCATCCATCAGCGCGACCAATGCCGTCTCCATGCTGTAACCGGGCCTGAAGCCCGATTGAAACGGATCTAGGTACTCGGTTTCCTCCAGGAAAGCCAGTAGCTGTTGGGCCACCATGCTCTTAACAACCTTCGCTTTAAGAAACGAAAGTTGTTCAAATTGGCTGGGTCCAGGGCAGGCTTCTTAAGGAGGGGCCTCACCACCTCCTCTTTCAAGGAAACATGAAAACATAAAAATATTTTGTCACAATTTAAATAGATTAACATCCAATTCTACTTATTACTGCAAATATTCTTCAATATTTTTTCTCATGTGATACTTTCCAAGGTTTTTTTTATTGTAAATGCACTATCAAATTTTATAATAATATGATTTCCTGCAAATCTATACACAAATTCCAAATAAATATTTAAGCAATTGCGTACTGTAATCCAATCATCAGTGGATCTTTATAGAGCAAAAGCTATAATTTTATACTGAAATATATGCATAAATTACTTGATAAACTGATTAAACTCAGTGAGTCAGAACTGAGACTTCATGGTAAAAAATGCACAGGATCAGAAGATATTTCCCCTAACTCTTTTCCCTTCTATCAGCTCAGGTCAAAGAAACCAAGGCAGTGTTTGGTTCTATGATACCTTTTAAATCACAAATTCACAAATAATCTATAGACACAATAATTGAAATTTATATACTTAATAATGAACATTACTCAAAACTATATCTTATACAATTGTGGGATTTTCCCCCATTACAGCACTGCTTATGGTAGGGCCAAGTGTCAGAGTGAAAAATCCAAATAACCACTAGAGGACAGCAAAGAGCCAGAGCTTCTCATTTGCCATCTAGCAATCCTTCAGGTTTTTCAGCCAGAACTGGCAACTTTAGCATATTTCAAAGAAAGCATTACAACCACCACCTAATAAGAAGTCCTTGATGGGTTTTTTAAAAATATATTTTAAATCTTATAATACTTCTTTAAACATAATAAAAACAAATACATTTTCCAGTAAGAAAAAGACATACTTTTGCAAAAGTCTTTATTTGGATACCAGACACCCTTACGACACACCATAGCCATTACACTTTCTTTGATTGGTTTAAATCCTCGTTTGCACTTGTAAAAAACATGACGATGATGTGTAAGGTCTGAGAAAGCAAATTGTGGTTCAGAACCTTCAAATACTGGTAAGCTAGAAAAAGGACAGAAGCCTGGGGGAGAAAAACAATTGTTAAAGATGTCATATAAAACAATAGGAGTAAAAATGATATATATATTAAAAATAAACAGAATAAAGCATGTTTTACTAATAAAGCGTGCAACAACAACATTTTACAGTGCATTTATAGAACTTTTCCATGGATCTTTTCCTGTGCAAACTCCTATGAAGTTAGCAAATATCCTCTTTTCACTGTTCTCATAAGATTCATGCTTAAAGCAACCTGAAGATTTTAAGAAAAAGATAAATCCTTTTAAAATCATGAAATATACGAAAGTATGTAACAAAATGAAAAGTTTAAAATGATAAATAGATCTAAATACCAATTTGAAATCAATAAACAATATACCTGTACATACAAACATGGAAAAAGCATAGCTCCAATTGTTGGTGTATTGGTGACTATCCCTTCAAGAACCCAGTTGCTTTTTCTACCAGGTTCTCCTAAACAATTCCTGAATTTCCAACATTAATAATCTGTAATTTCTTTTTTTTAAAGTTTTTTTTTATTTTAACAACAAAGACAACAAATAAAACCATCTTTCAATTTTACAGTGTGTCGGTTGGGTACATATATCTTGTGCACATAAAAATATTATTGTACATTTCTTACTTATCTAAAAATATTATTGTACATTTCTTACTTATCTTTATAAACCATTCTGAACAATATTTTATTATTCATATAAGCGGCATATAAGTTCAAATAATAATAATAAATAAATTATTATCATTGACATTATAGTTGTTATTTTTAAAAAATAAAGGTCTGTAATTTCTTAAGCCACCTCTTTTCCCTTTTTAAAATTGGATACTTTAAGTGCATTGATTTAGTTATTTATAAACACAAACAGCAAAGCCAAATTATCCTTTATTGTCCAAGATATTAAATCGTTAATTGGAACTTTATCTGTCTTAAGTTAGCTACTACTACTATATGTTCTTAACTTTGGCAATTCTTAATCAGCAGCTAAAAAAAGTTTTGCAACGGAATGTCATTTTTATACCATTCTCTCCAATGGGATTGACTGACTGATTTTATAAAACGTATTTTATAAAGTGTATAAGGTTACAAACTCTACAATGATTTTGTGTAGTGTAGAATAAAAAGTACAAATAAACTAGAGATAAAATACAAATGGGAAACACCAAAAGTCCAGAAGTAAAAGCTACTTCATCCAAACTAAACACAGAGAACCCACTAGTTGTTCAGGCCAAGCAAGATTTCAAGTCTCTTTTAAATACCATCTAAATGAGGTACAGATGAATCTCAGAGGAGAGGGTTGTCAACGGCAGGTGCTAGCATGCAAGGATCCCTAGATCTCACCAAATGGAATGGCTTAACAAAGAGGACCTGAATCAAAAGACAGACAGCCAGGGTGGGATTCAAAAATCCCAGCAACCGATTCACTGCCCAGTTGCTGGGTGGGCATGACCATGGTGGGTGTGGCCTACCAGAAGTTCCTGTTTCCGGCTTCCAGTGGACCTCCAGAGCCCGCAGCAGACCGTTTTTGCCCTCCCAAGGGTCTGGTGGCTTCTCCAGGGCCTCTGGGAGCAAAACGGCCTCTGAGAGAGCAAAAACAGCCTCCCCCGGGCTCTGGAGGCTCTCCGGAAGCCAGAAATAGGCCCATTTTGCAACTTCCGGTTGTTCCAGGAGGGCCGTTTTTTTGCCTTCCCAAGGGTCTGGAAGCTTCCCCTGGGCCTCTGGGAGGGCGAAAACAGCCTCCCCCAGACTCTGGAGGGGCCCTCCGGAAGCCGAAAACAGGCCCATTCACCCAGCCCTTTACATCATTCAAGCACTGTCTGGTCAGCCTCAGAATGAAATATACATTTGGATAACATGCACATATTGATGATACCTGAACCCAAAATTATGGATGACTCCACCTATCAGCTTCACATAAATATGAAAAGAATAAGCAAGAACAAGGAGCCCTGAGATAAGTCACAATTTGTTCTGTCTTCTCTATGAACACCCAGCAGGAACTAATCACAGGGGAAATAGAGAACCAGCCTAATAGCATTAAGACTATAAAGTAGATAAAGTAAATTCCTTTATTTACCCAGTGTATCCAGAGAAGAAGTATGCTATGTACCAGAGTATCTAAGACCAATTGATATTATTCACCTTTAATTATTTTGTTTCTTACATTTTTTTTATTTTTTATTTCTACAAACACATTTTAGAACAGTGTGGTTTCAGGGTATTTTACATTTTAGAACAAACATGATAATACTTCCATATTGATACTGTTAACTTTCTTATATAATTTAGTATTAATATTATTATCAATCTTAATACCTATTATCAATCTTAATTATTCAATATTCCCATGTGCTATTTTGTGTCAATCTCTATATTCTTAACATCACTTCTTTTGTAATAAATATATTAATGATCATATTTGCAGTGCTTAACAAATTATATAATTCAAATAGCCATTCATAAATTCATATTAATTTGTGTTTTCCATTATTTATCCCTCTTTGGTTCTTGGTTGTGCCACTATTATGTTTAAAACAAAATCCCTTTCTAGTCTCATTATAATACAAACAAAATAATATTCATCCTATTTATGATTAACAAGTTATACAATTCTAATAATAATATGATCACTTTTATCTGTTACCATATTTCACTATATTATTTTTATGTCTATCAGATTCCATGTCATTTCTTTTCCTGCAATACAATATTAATTTTCATGTTTATTACAGTTAGAAATAATATATCTTTGATAATAATCCTATAATAAAATATTAATTTTGTGTTTATTACAATTACTATTTTTCATGTTTATTAGTTAACAATTATGTATCTTAAATAAAAATACACACATTCATGTGGAATCCTTATCTTTTCCCTTTTCAGCCATCATCTCTTACTTTCATTAAAGCATTGATTGCTTACTACCGTGTTTCCCCGAAAATAAGACACTGTCTTATATTTTTTTTGGCTCCCAAAAACACACTAGGTCTTATTTTCGGGGTAGGTCTTATTTTTTTTAATGAAAAAACACTTACCATATTCATGTAGAACAATGTACATTTATTCATGTACGAAACCACGAACAAATCGCATACCGTGTTTCCCCTAACATAAGACACTGTCTTATATTTTTTTGGCTCCCAAAAACACACTAGGTCTTATTTTCGGGGTAGGTCTTATTTTCGGGGAAACACGGTAGCTAGTCTCCCATTTTCTATCATTTTTTGACCCTTTGTTTTAATCATTCCTCCCTTCTCTGTTATATTCCATTGTATTTTTCCAGTTATCTAATTTTATCCCTATCCTCTCAAAATATTCTCTGAAATTCCATTTCCTGTTGTTTTTCCCTTAAAAAATTCTCCCCTTGATTTATTGCATTAATCATTATTATTTTAAATTGATTATTATTTCCTTAATTATCTTTTCTTTTTGTTTGTTGTTCCATCTGTTCTATTTTCTGGTTACTTTTCTAGTTAGCTCCTCTTCCTGGATCTCTTATTTTCTTTCTGTTATTTGCATCTCCATTTCCAGCTCTTCTGCCATGCTCCGCATTTCATTCAAAATGTCCTCAAATCTTCTATTCATAGTGTCTTTTATAGCCCCTAGTTCCAATACAATTTCTCTGCATATTCCACTCATCTTTGTTTTTGTTTATTCTATTTCTTGTGTCCAATTGTCCAACAGTCTTTTATTTAAACCAGCTTCGCTTTTCAAACTATAAATCCAACGTCCAGACATCTTTATGTCCCAAAATTCTATTTCAAATAATCCAAGAGTGATACCTTCATAGATTTCTCCACCAGTTAAATTTTATATTGTAACTTTCTGGAGTCTTTTAATAGTACAGTTCCTTTAATTCTTTTTTTTTGGTTCTTAAGTCAGGTCCTTTCAAAACTTTAGGGATCTACAGTATTTTCTTTTAAGAGCAGATGGCGTTCTTAGATCAGTTTCCACTTTCCACCACCACCACCACCACCCCGTTTCTTTAGCCTTTTATCAAATTTTGCCAATATTTCAAAAAGTTAGTTATATATTCCTTTTTTAAAAATCGATTACGGCATTTTAAATAATGCCTATCCAATGCAATATCCTGTCCAATTGCTAAGTCCAATTTTAAGATTCTTTAAAAGAGTTGCTTTATTCTTCCTTCATTTTACTTTCTTTCTGTTTTTCATTTTCAAAATTAAGTTTTTTAGTATTTTACGGATTCTTCTTCAGTATTAGGTCGCTGCCAGTTCAAAAATCTTTTTGAGTCCTCTTTTCTGGTATCTTTATTGGGATTATGTTTAGCAATTCAAAAGTATTCTCACCCAGTTACACACCATTCACCGTCTCTTCGCTCCTACAGTCTTAGGTATTCAGACTGTGTCCATCTTCATGGCACCATTTTGGTTGCTGCTGCAGTCCGTCTTCAGATGAGGGGGATTTCCATGTCAAGGAAGAGAGATGCGGCTCTCCTCTACCTGCCATGCTTTTCTTTACCACCCCTCCAGGGTGGCTATGGCCCCGACTGGGGCCCTCCGATGAGGCGAGCTCAGTGTTGGGCTCTACATCTTACCAGCATCCTGAAGCCCGACATTACAGCTGTGCCTTGGAGCTGTGAATCCCTGATAGCTGTGAATCCCTGATCTGCACTTCGAGTCCGGCATTGCAACTTGGCAGGCAGCCAAACCAGACCAGCAGAGAAAGAAGGGAGGGCTGTGGGTGACATTTCACAGCCTCAGAAGTCAACTTCAGAATGAGGGAGGACTGTGTAGCCTTGGAACTCAGATAATACAGATGGATGTCTTTTTGCAATGTTTGGCTTTAACACAGTGCTGGGATTGAAATGAAGTGATCGTGGTTATTTAGGATACTAATGGGAGGGAGGAACATAATATTAGCTTAGGCATGATGTAATTAGGCACGGGGTGGTGGTGTGGATAATTAGATAATGGACAGATTAGGGTGGGGTGGAGGTAATTGGGCAGGGATGGATAAAACAATGTTGGGAGTTAACTGTTTTCAACGCTGACTTTACACGGACATCTGTTGTTACAGCTCTTGCCACGATTGTGAACAAAACAATAAACTCTTCAATTTCAACTCTACAAGTGTGAGTAACATGGTTTATTGATTGAAGTCTCCAGTTCTTGGCAGAGTACAACACTCAGAATGGGGCCGCGGTGTTTGTGGTCCTCGTTTCTGAATGTGACGGAAGTCCGATTCACCTTTAATTATTAAGTTAAGTCTAGTAATACTTTGGCAGTACTAGACATCTTATATTTGTTGCATGTATTTTTTTGTTAGGGCCATAAGCTTTTGTATAGGCCCACAATTTTAAGTTCAACTTGGTCTTTGTCTGATAATCCACTGGACTTTCCATCCTCTTATTACTGCTTCCACTGTTATCAGATGGAACACAACTATACTGAATAATCAGGTTATCTGGTTAAAGGCCTTCTAGAGAAAAACAATATTCTCCAAAAGCTCATGGTTTTTTCAAGCAGTTATATATTCAATTGTTATAGCAGTTTTAGAGTTCATTTGTGGTTGTACATCAATGTTGCTTGATTGGTCATATCTAAAAGCTTTCAATTCTATTTCTATGTCATCATTAACTCCTAGTGTGCTTCTTATAGCAGTAGGAATAGTACTTAGACTTACATACCACTTCATAGTGTTTTACAGCCCTCTCTAAGCAATTTACAAATTTAGCATATTGCCCCCAATAATCAGAGTTTTTTTACTGACTTGGGAAGGATGGAAGGTTGACTCAATCTTGAGCCAGTCAGAATCAAACTGCAATAATGCATTCTAACCACTGTGCCACCCCAGCTCCTCTTATACCAGATTCCATTCTGTAAATATTATTTACTAGCGATTTTTCCCTGCATAATTACGCTTCCAGAAAACTAATTCATTTTGACTGACAATCACCATCATTTCCTGGGCTTTAATTCACCATCCAAATTAGAAACCTTTTCTTAGAACTGTTTAAGGATACTATTAGTCTTTGTCAGTGATATTTAGAGAGAAAAGCAAGGTTCTTGTATTGGATTCAAAGCCTTCAAATGAAGAATATATCTTAATAAAATACCCATCCTATCTTTCTGTGTTACTATGGGATGGAGAGATGCAGCTCCTTGATTCTATTTGCCATGTTTGGAACAAAACCCAATGAAATATTGCAATTTATATATCTTTAATTTAGTGGATTAATAAAATGTACACAGTGGGGTATTTAATGTAGCTTAAAAGAGAAAATAATAAAAAGAGATAATAAGAGCTCTACATTACTAACTATAACTGAAAGTTTCAGTGGCGTACCTCCATTGGTCACCAGGAAAGCTTTGTTATGATAGCTCTTGGTGGTTTTCCATTTAATCTGTGTTTTATATTGTGAATTATGAGCATTTTATTTACTTTTTTCCACTGTGACATATAGGAGTAAGTTAGAACAGTAATATGAATAAGATGTGAGTAACAACGATATGAAGACTAATGAAAGATTATGAAAAGAAACGAAGAAGTAACACAAGTGCAGCTCTGAACCCTGATAAACCATAAGCACTCTAATCAGCTTAAGATAAATTTGTTGCAATATAACATACTGTATACAATATTTTCTCATTATGTTTATGTTCTAGATTGGAAGAATGACGATTTTCTGATCCTTGAGAAATGAACAAAGAGAGCAGAGGAGGAGTGAGAAAATTCTGCTCAAGAAAAATATATTACAACATTAAAAAAGAGGAATTAAAGTTAAATTAATGGAGAATCAGAATACCATAAATATTCTAGCAGGACAATTAAAAATGCAACTATGTCAGAGCCTACAAAAGGAGGAAAAATCTGTAGTAAACAATGGAAAAATCTCCCCTGCCCTGTTACAATATTGTATATTATCCTCCTGAACTGAGCACACAAATGACTGAAAGTAGCAAAGTTGATGCTTGATGATTTTTCTCATTTTAATTAGAAACAAAATGGAAAATAGGCTAGTCACCTTTTCCAGAGCTGAAAATCTGCTCTACTGTCTCTATGTCCCATAGATAATCTATTATTTTTGACATTCTGAAGTGTTTCTCCAATTTTTGAAAACAGACTACGGAAGGAACTTAAGTAGAAAGTTCTCTGATCATTTCTATCTTACATGTTTTCTGTTGACCTGACTTTACTCTACAGATCTGATCCCAGGCAGTTCAAAATCTTTGGAGCCATTTATTAATGTAGAAAAACAGATTAGCATGATTCTTGTTAAGACATATAAACAATAAAAGAACAAAGGAATTAGAAATAAAGACAACTGTCTCAATAGCTCTTGCATTCTGCTTATTATAACATGAAGAGATAGGTATTTCTGCCTGCATTCCATCTATCAACCATGAATACCATAGACAATCAGTATGTAATGCAAGTTTCCAGGTCTGCATGTATTATGTACTATATGCATGAGATTCTTTGTTTTTCAAGATACAGATATATCTTCCTCCAAGACAGTTCCAACAGCCATTGTTAAGAAGCTTTATTAATGTAAAACATCTCTGTATTTGCTGGTGTTGTATAATTTCCCAAAGGAATAATTATCCACAACACTACAAACCTGGGGGCTAAAACATCATTTAGTGCTACTTTCTGAGTTTATAGTACCTCTTTCATTGTAACTGTTGCTAGAGAATATATGCTTTTATTATAATCTCCACTTCCCTGATTGCCTCCAGCATGAGAAAAGTTGAAATTTTGCTCTGTTCAAAAGGAAGCCAAATATTTTCTTCAATACCCGTTTCTCTTACTGTTCCTTTTAAGTATTGGTTTAAATGTTTACTCTCTACTACCACTACATCAAATTAATCAACTCCAAGTTCCTTCTTACAAAGAGTTTTGCTGCTAGGTTAGCTTTAGACTACTAATGTATCAGGCATAAATGTAAGCACACAGCTATTCCAGCCATCAAATATAAAATGAAAAACTTTCTGCAAATGAAAAACTTTCTGGAGCTGAATTACAGATTAATTCAGCTATTTCAAAAAGCTTACTGAATTCTTTCTTTATGGTGCTTAGAATCTAATTCCAGCTCCAAAAAATTACAAGCCCCAAAATTCACAGCTCTGGAGACTAGAGATGATTGCCTAGATTCTAAGGGCCTCAGACAGTTTGCCGCTGCCAATTTGCCACAGCCAACTCAGTATAGCCAACTTGCCACAACCAATTAGCCATGGCCGATTTACCATGGGACAACTTGCCATGGCCAACTTGCCACAGGACAATTTACCCCAGAACAAGTTACACTAATATCAAAGAAATGGTGGAATAGAATCATTAAAGAAAGGATGCCAAAGGAGAGACAAAATGAAATGTGAATGAGAAAAAGTAAAATGATATTTTAATCATTTTAAATAATTAAATTGAATTGTTGAATTGTCCTGTGCCAAGTTGTCCCATGGCGAGGTGGCCATGAAGGGTTGTCCCATTCTGGGTTCTAATGCTGCTTTGTAAACCCATCGTAATGTCCTATCTGCCTGGCAATCTGTGAAGGATCTAAAATATTCTTGTTGATCAGTGGAAAGCTTTCTATTCTATCATCTCCTTGGAGAGAAGCTGCAATATTTAGCCAGAGAGGGAAGAAGCTTGTATTTAGAGTGGTCAGCCCTTCTTTCTTTATCACTTGATTAAATAACACTGCAAGTGAAATGTTTAGATCAACACTGCACACAGAAAGAAAAGCCCTGTTTCTTTGTTTGCAAGTGTGGAAGCAATTGAATTCAGATTTATTGCTTTTGCTAATTTTCCATCAAAGTTACACTATAGAGTAGTGTAAATAGTCTTTCATGGCCTCCTCAAATTCTTACATTGAGATATGGCTTTTTTCAGGTCAAAAACTGCAACAAAATAGTTAATTAAAATGCCAAAGATTCCTGTCCATATTTCCTTGAATTAGTCATATGTTCAATCCTACCATTAAGCAATAAGCCCTAGTACTATATATTCTTGTTTTTTGTTCTTTCTTGTTTACGAACATTATGAAGATGATGATATAGAAGAAGGAGAGGAATGCCTCTGTGCTTTAAGTCCTTTGATGTTTTTCATAACAGCAATAGCAATTTCACTTAAGACTTATATACTGCTCCACAGTGCTTTAAAGCCCTCTCTAGGCAGTTTACAGAGACAGCATATTGTCCCCAACACTCAAGGTCCTCATTTTATCGACCTTGGAAGGATGGAAGGCTGAGTCAACCTTGAGCCAGTCAAAATTGAATTCCTGGCAATCGGCAGGGTTAACATGCATCATGGCTCTTTGATCTTGTTCAAGAGGAGTAAAATTTGCTCCTGGGAGCATTCCTCAGAATTGAATCCTGAGACTGATTCCTTTTGAGCCACAAACATTTCTGGCCTAAGGTCTGAGTCTCCATGATGCCTTTAAAATATCAAATTAAATTAGCTCAGGCTTTTGTCACTCTACCTGAGCAAGCTCTTTTTGTCTAAGACCACAATGATGTCAGGATGTAACAGCTCCATGGAAGAAAAGTTCTACTCATGATTTACATGAATGTCAGGAACAAAATAATTTAAACCTTGGCTTTCCTCAAAGAAAGTCTGACATGAAGGACATTACTGATGGTCTCAACCTACACATGCTTTCCTCTTCCAAGTTCTAACTAGCCTAAAGCCATGTTTGAAGATGTTGGAAGATAAAATATGTGTTGGTGTATTCCTAAGAGCAGGAATCTAACGTTAGCTATGGCCAGTGTTGGAGGATAATGGGTTCAGTTCCAAGTGGGGAAAAAGACACTGGAAACATGGAGGCTGTTTGGAAAGGTGGTTTAATGGTGGACAGGACCACATGGCTTGGAGCTCCAAAGTGAAAAAGATGATCACATGCTTCAAGATGTTGGGTGAAGGAAAAGAAGGAAAGGGGCAAGATGCCAAGAGTGCAATAGTTTTATACCCTCTGTTGGGCCCCACCTCAGTGTTTCCTGTTCCTGTGTAAGAAATGTATCCCATTGGCCCATCCGACTCCCAGGGGCGGGGGTCTTAGCTAAGTTTGTAGGGTTTATCTGGACCACATGGCTTCATCTGAGTGCTGGCTGATGCAATCTTCCCAGGCCAGGTGGTGAGATGGGTAGAGGCCTTTGTTATGTATAATATTCTGGCCCAGGCCTTAATGACCTGCACATAACAAAGGTGGGGGGCAAGCTTCTCCTTCTGAGGTGAGTTTCTGCTTCTCTTTTTAGGGGGAATATTTTGCCTTTTTAATATTTCCTAAGATATTCCATTTTTCTAGGAGAGGGGTGGGTGCTAACTTCCTACACCAGTAAAGCAGGTTTTATAATTAGAGTAGAAAAGGGATTTATTTCATTGTAGAAAAAGTGAAGCCTCCCATGTGACTAATTAGCTAGGGGAAAACTGAAAGACAAGTACTCTTCCCATGTATGCCTGGCAGCCACCTCAGTTTATTTATTTATTTGTATGCTATCTATTCATGCAAGCCAAGGAGGTTGAAAAAAATCCATGCAATTCAATTATTTTTTAAAAACTTTTGAAATCTGGTTGTGGCTTCAAATTCACTCCCTTAAAACCCTAAGGAAGAAATAGGCCTTCAGTGTTATTAAATTTGCCAATCTTTTACATGCAAAGAAGGGACACAAAATAATAGTTTAAACTTAAAGCAGTGTTTTTTTCAACCTTGGTAACTTTTAAGAACTTCCATTCCCAGAATTCCTTAATCCAGACATGTTGGTGAATTCTGGGAATGGAAGTCCGCGCATCTTACTGTCCCAAAGTTGAGAAACCCTGGTTTAAACTCTCTAGCCACACTCAGTGTCCCCTGACGTTAATAGGCCAGCAAGCGTCGAAGAATCCGCGCCAGTCTATTTGCACCTCCAACGCCACACGGCCGCCCCGCAGCCATCTGAAAAACGCTGGCCGAGAGGGCCTTTGCCTTTTACGCCACCAGCCCCGCCCGCCTCAGGCTCTTCCTCCCAGAAGCGGAAGCCTAAAGGACGTCGAGGCAATCCCAGCGTGGGATTCCGATCCGAGTCCGCTATCGCCACCTGCCTCTTGAGATCTCCGGTGCCCTGGTAGGTCGCGCCGGGAAGGCAGGGACGAGAAAGAGGCAGCCAGAGCCAGCCGCGCTGCCGCGTGAGGAGAAAGCGCATCAGATTCACCTCTCTCGGCCAAACTCATCGCTGAAATCGCCAGCGCCAAAAGCGCGGGGAGCCACGAAGGGCGTCGTCGTCGCGACATGGCTCTCAACGTGCAGGAAGACGAAGAAGCGTTGGGATCCGGCGCGCGGAAGGGGGGGGGGCGTTCCAGGGCTCGAGCGCGAGCTCCGATCGCAGCAAAGGGGTGGGGGTCGTAGCCGCTGCCGCCATTGCAGAGAAGTCGGGCTTGCTTTTCATTTCAATTTCACGCCAGAATCGGCGTTAGGCCGACAAAGGGGGAAGCGCCGCGAGAGCGCGAGATCCTCGCGAACGGATGGCTGAAGGCAGCTGCGATAGCTCTGCTCGCGGATCTCGGGAGCAGCCGCGGTGGGTTGCCCCTGCGGAGACAAGTAGGCTGCAGGTGGAACATATGGTCCGTACAAATAAGGTCTAGAAAGAAAAAGCTGCTTGGATAAGAAGCGAAACGTCTTCAAAGAAAAACCGGAAAGTCCAGTTGACTGAGAATCTCCATTGACAAGAACTAGAAAGGTTTGCTGCGAGCTTAACTTGGTTTCCTGCGAGCTTAATTTAGTTCGCCTCCGGATGTAGGTGAGGTCAGGAATATTGGACATTTGGAAAAATGCAGGCACACTGATTCAGACAGAGGTAGACGGGCGAAATTGCTCTGGTTGGCAGGGCCAGGCGCAGAAGCAAAACGGCACGCGAGGTTGCTGCCGTTTGGAGACCATCCGGCTTGAATTGCCCCCAAGTGCTCTTTTAATCAGCAAACTTTATGGGAGAGATTAGCAATTCAATGTAGGAGTCTCAAAATTCCTACCAGGTTCTCTTGCTGTTCCAGTGGACTGAATGGCGTGAAGAAGCCCTGGCAGAATGATTTCCAGCAGCTCTTTATCGAGCTTTATAATGTTGACATGGTTTCAGTTATGCCCATACTCATAATTTAATCTCCGCCTTCCTTTTTCTCCAAAAGCCGCCCCCGCCCAAAAGAAATACATTGAAGACTAGTTTATTTTTTGTTTGGACATTTATTTTCGGATTGAACCTTATAATTGTTTTACTAATTTCTAAAAAGGTAAATTGATTTATTACTATTTATTGTATATCCTAGTACCATAGCTTGCTGAACACACTTGAAGTATTTGCTCCTTCACGAATATGGAATACGAATGGATAATTAAATTCGCATGTTGCCATACCTTCAACAACTCTGGGCAGCTTACAACAATCAAAAAAGACATTACCCCCAAAAAAGTTGGCAAGCACAGTGAAATGGGAGGATCTCAGTCTGTCTCACCAAAGGCCTAGGTGAAGTCCAGAGTAATAAAACATTTATTTTTATGCATGCATGGTTCGTAATAAAACAAAAGTGATTGCAATAAAAAAAGAAAAAGTGCTGTAACAGTGAAAAAAATGCAACAAAAAGTATATGTCAACAATAAATGGTCACAAATCTATACATACTTCTCTAATGCAAATATTATTCAAAATGTGTATATGATATATTCATACAACTTTTAACCTGTTGTATTCTCTATAAATGTCCCATATTTCATTATACTTGTCCATACACAATCTTCTATAAGCAATTCACTCATGAGAAACAACTGGAACCAGATTTTCAGTCCATTTTCAGTCCACTGAGTAAAAGGGGACATATTTATCTTCCTGGATACTAGTCTTTTGGTCACATGGGCATGAAGAATCCATTTATACTGTTCAGTTGTCAAATTCCCTGTACTGGTATGTAGTTCAAGAGAATGTTATCTGAGAATTTTAGCTTTTGTAACACAATCATATTTACAAAACCCATTACTCTTGATTTTAATACCAAAATCATGCCTGTGTCATATCAATGATTATTTCATATTTACTTTCCAGAAGTATATTATGCATTCATTGCTTCTCATAGCATAACTATCGATGTCAGCATGATATTTGTTGCTAACTTGCTCAGAAGAAATTGCCAATTAAGAATAATTTCTAGTCCTATGAAAAAGTAATAATGATATGTCATTGAACAAGAACAATAATTTCAGTAAATATTAAAAAGGCTGCTTATATACAATATAGAAATAAAAGGAAGGTACCCTAGTAAAATCACTTGTAAGCAAAACAACCACACACACACACAACTGATGTCAGATACTTTTTAACAGGTTGACAATGGAAAGCTAGAGAAGGTACAAAGAAATTTACCTAACAAAGTTGCTGCACAATAGCATGCCTGTCCCCAAATTATATATGTGCTATAAGTTATTTTAAACCCTCTGACTCACAGTCATATTTATACAAATAATGTATTTTCATCTTAAAATAGTAATCTTACAGTGAGATTTATTACCTGTAGCTATGAAGATAAAGTTTTCTTTTTAGAGTGGGGAATCTTCATAATTAACAACATAATAGTTTCTTTGGGCTTCACAGGTACAATTGCTAAATTAATAGGGAGAACATATAATTGAGAAGATAAACCAAAATATATAAGACTTAAAAATACATTTAAATGCATTGTTTGAAATAGGCAGATGAAAATTCCTATGAATGAATGGCTACCTCTTATTTTACCAATGCTAAACTCAAAATGTGCTGATTGGAATGACAAAAACATTTTCCTCATAAAATACCTGTATTCAGTGCATATGTCCCATATTGATATATGGTAGAATATACATCTCGAAATATTACCACTTCCTTCAATATAAATAATGTAAACAAATAAATGCTCACCGTTTTTTCTTTTGCAAAAGGACAATCCACATCACAGCACCAAAAATGAGGAAAAGCAATAGAATACTTCCCACAGAACCTATTAAAACCAAATAAATATATTTTTCTTTATTCAGTTTGATTTTCTCTAAAAGAAAAAGTTAAGGAAAGCACTGATTTTATTATAAACTAAGCTGAATAATATACAAGCAAGAAAAGCAATACAAATTTCTAACATTAAAATGCAATGAAAATGTACCTATCCTAAGGTGTTTAAGTAATGCATTGTAGAATCCATTCTACAGAATTCAGAATATTTAGGATCACAGTGAAAAGTGTTCCTTTTCTCCCCCCCCTTTTTTTTCTTATGTCAAGTTGCTTCAACAACTTTGCTATTATCATGCAGAGCAATACCTTTTCCTTTCTTGCCGTCTTTTAGCTACAATATGATTGCTCTGTATTATAAGTGCTCATCCAACAAAGACAAGTAAAGAACAGGGCAGACATTTGACTAGTAGCTATACTGGCCTATCTTATCCAGTGTTTATGGAATGCAGAGTCCACAATGCTGTACCTTTCTGCACTCAACAGGAGGTTCTAGAAATTACTTACCAAAACCTATTGTAGCAAAATTGTAAGAGCCTAAAGAAAGAAGCAAAACAAGAGTTACAAACTATCAGCGAAAGGGGAAATTACATTTACCAGCTCTTGGAAATATTTTTGAGGGGCTCTCCAAACAATATAAATTTAAATTCTCTCTCAAATCTTTAAAGCCTTATTTCCAACTTACTTTGTTTACTCAGCGTGCATGCTGGCACAGAGGCATCCCATCCTATCTGCTGCGCTTGAACAGGAGAAGAATCATTCCTGACATAGCCATTTTCACACTCCAGAGTCACGTTAGCACTAGTCTGAATCACGGTTTTTGTTTTTGCTTTGGTGCTACCAGAAAGTGGTGGGGGAGGACAGCCGTCTACTGAAAATCAAAGTTGAATAAAAGTTCTTAGATGCTCTTTTTGCACCAAGGAGCCACACTTGCCTTTACAACTCGAGAGCTGTAGGGAGGTTGCAGCAATATCAATCAAAGAGGTAGAGCAAAATTATTTTTATTAGAGAAGTTTAAATAAGGATAATAGAAAATAGGAAAATTAATTTATTTTCATCTTAATTTTTATCCACACTTTTACCCTCAGTGACAATCTCCTGCCTCCACCTAAATGAGCTTGTTGCCACTAATGCTAATAGATTTTTGGGAGCAGAAAAACTGAGTAGACCAATAACATACCTGTGGCCTGGCCATCACAGTTTTAGAGGAACATCCTGGGCAGAAAACAACTGTTTGTACAAGGTACCTTATTGGGGGCTGCAGTTTTCAACTTTATATTTTTGAAGCAAGACCTGGATTCTAACTGTTATATCACATTCATCATTATTAACATGCTACATCTGGGGTCTCATTCTGGGATATTTACAAATTGCATTTAAAAATTCAATACATCTAAAAATAATTGATGTATGATACACATTCAGGAATAATGAAATATTTAAGCAATAATAGCCTGTGGCCTATGAGATAAGGTAGTTAATATTTATAAGGGTCAAGAAAATATGGCAGAAATTGGCAGCTGCTTTTATTCCTTGTACTGAGCCAAAAACTCCAGGGAATTAATTACAGTCTTCACAGTGACTTGATTCCAGAAGTCCAGTAATGAGGATTCTGTCTGTCATTTAATTCAAAACAGTGCGGGCTTAAAATAAATGATATCCCTAGGCTGATAGCCCCACCTCTGAAGATTTACATTTAAAAGGATTTGAACAAAACATACTGCTGGCCAGCTTTCGTTTAAAGTTATCACTCGTGTCAGTCCAACATTATGCAACTGTTGCGTTCCATATACTTTAAATGCAAATATTTATTAATGGGACTTATATGCCGCCCCATCTCCGAAGACTCGGGGCGGCTTACAATAAAAATAAACACAATAAATATTTAAAAAAGAATTAAATTAATGGTCCCAATTAATACAAAACTTAAAAACCACAAAATCTAAAACACAAATATGATTCAGAATAATAATGTACTAGTTTGGATTATAACCAATAACCCTCCATGCACCCCATTCCCACTTATTAGGTACATATATAATTTGTCTAGATGTAATTGATACATAGTTTCATATTTCATAGCATCTCTTATTTAGAAATATGCCATCACAGATACAAAAAACCCTGTGTCCTCCAACTGTTGCTGAGTTATAATTGTATTGTAAGCCATCCAGCATCACTTTGGATAGTGAGATGGGCAACATATAAATGCAATAAATAAATAATCACTAGCATTCCTTACTAAAGAGTAGGCTTAAGAAATATTGATAAATATAGTTATACAGAAATATAATAAATCATTAAATAAGAACACAGTTCTTCATCCTGCCTTCCTACTGGAAACCAGGAAACTCACCTCCACTGCAATTTCTAAGCTCTGAAAAAGTATCTTTCTGGAGATCTGTTTGGTTCCCACCATTCAATTGTTCTGAAAATCTTTCAATATCTGGCTCTCCTCCAACGCCTGGGTTTAAGGTGGTTGCTAAGTCCTTGGTGGTTGTTTTGTTGATTTTTGAATGTATTGTGTTTTTTATGAATGATCCAGTTATTTTTTCTATTTGATAGCTCCCATCCTTGGTCACCTGGGAGTCACTTGGGAGTTTGGTAGCCTCTGTATCTAAATAATAGTAATAAGAAATTCAACATTCAAAACCACGATGATTTTTTTTAATGGCTTGGTAACATATTGTGTGATTGGTTTCCCTAAACCAAAAAGCAATCATTTGCATGGTTTCAGAACTGCAAAAGAAATATAAGTAATGAATCATACTTTCTATTGTTAAGCAAGGCAGTGTTATGCCACATCCAATTTTATTACCTTTGTTGTCACTACAGTTGTTAAGGGACTCACACACCCATTAAATGAATTTGGATTCCCTTGTTGACTTTGCTTGTTGGAAGCCTGCTGGCAAGCTCACAAATGGCAATCAGATGACTCTGGGACACTGCAACCATTGTAAATGCAGGTTGGTTGCCAAGTGCCTGCATTTTGATCACATGACCCTGGGGGGGTTCTGTGATAGTCATAAATGTGAGGAATGGTTATAACTCTCTTTTTTTCAGTGAATTCAGTCAAGGACTACCCACAGTGCCAAAGTGATTAACAAAACAAAATGCTCATTAGCTTATAAAAGAAGGTTTGTATAAAACACCACTTCTAAGTTTGCTCTTCTGGAAGAAACAAAGTTCAGCGGGACAACACAGGTCTTGTTTGCATATTATCACAATGCATTTTCAAGAGACACAGTGACAAAGCTCTCGATTCATTGGCCCATGTAGTTCTCTCAAATGCTGCCAGTTTCAGTTGCTGAGGTCTAGGCAGTGTAGCTCTTAAGAGGCAACCCACGTCCTTGGCACCAGATGTCACTTAACACTAATGTGGTACAACAAGTTTAACAACTAGCTCTCACATACATTCTCTTCTTTTACACTGGGGGACAGGTTGATTCCATGTTCCAGAAGTCTGGCAGTAAATAGTTGGTCCTCCAATAAGAAAAAAACCTGGATCACAATGATAAGTCACAGAGGTGCCATAGGGGAAATCTTCCAAAGTAGTCTTGTCTCGTTTGCTATGGCCAATATTTGGTGGTGCAAGGCAACCTAGAGAGAAGAAGTGATGCAACTGCATTACTACAATATTGATTTACCTCTCAAATTCCACCCAAAATATGACATTCAGATCAACTTGGATGCACCCATCATAGTCCTTAAATAAATACTGCTTATAAAAATCATTAGCATGACAGTATGCACAGTCCAATTATAATACTCTTACTCATCTGGCTTCAAGCGCCCCATCCCTGGTAAGCCACCCCAATCCCCGTGAAAGGCAGTAGAGAAGACTGAACTACTGATCTGAAAAATACAAGCAAAAAAGGACCTTGGCATCTAGGGGCTTCACTCCATTTTACAGAGTTTGAGTTGTTCCAAATGCATGTAACACTGTAGTTTCCAATGCAGGAATAGCCAGCATCACAAATATAGATTACTGATTTCCCATACGTGAAGTCTTCACCAACAGGCCTCCCATGGATAACTTTTGGGGGTGCGGGACAATGCATTACTATAAAAGATGGAAGAATGGTAAATATGGAAAGTATCTTCATTCTATATCTGCCAGAAGCTATAACTGTTCAAATGTTTTCCACCAAGAAAATAATTGTTGTGACCTATGTGATGCATGTATTCTCCAGAAACAAACTTTGGTAATTCTGCCCTTTGCGATCACCATTTGGAACAGTCTGAGAATAACAGTGCATTCTTATTTGAGAGCTATTTGTTCTGAATCAGGCCAAGGGAGTTGCATTCCAACAGTCCCTGGTGAGTTAGAAGATAATGTTTTTTCCACAGTTCTAAATGGTTTCAAATGTGTGCTTGAAAAACAATAAATTGAAGGAAAATGGTATGTGCAATGTAAAATAATGATAACGCATGTTAGCCCAGATAGTACACATTGCAGTTTTTATTACCTGCACAGGATGGCACAGGAAGGCTCCAGTTTCCAGAAGGTCCACAGAAAATAGATGCCTTTCCAATAAGCAAATAGCCTGGATCACAAGAATAGGTTACAGATGTTTCAGAAGTAAACTTTTGCAAAGCTAAACCATCATGTTTTCCATTGGTTATACTTGGAGGGAAGGGACACTGTGATTCTAAAAGAAAAGAAAAAGAAAAAAGCAAGTTAGAGAACAGTGTTCAGAATTCCATTTTGATGAGATACTTAGTGGAAAGTTGCAGTTAAAGGCTATTTACTACAAGTTGATCCCTCCACTTTTCTAAGGGGCATCTTGTGTGACATCTCCTCTCATATTTGTTTCTTTATTGCAGAGCCCAATACAGTAGATTAGATAAGTCTTAAGCCATGCTTTGTTAAGTAGAGTGGTTCACCTATAATATAAAGCCACAGAACCTAGTTTATAATTCACCTCTGTTGAGTTCATTAATATACAAAGTCAGAACAAACTACATTTTGGGCTTAGTGAAATTAGGAACCCTGGCAATATCTCGTTTAGTGTAAGTTAGTGAGGCTTATGACTGAGTAGATTCTTTAACGTGTATCTTGCATTTCCGAAATTCAATCCCAAAGGCTACTTTTTATGCTATGAAGTGTTATGCTACTAGCAGCAATTAATAAAAACAATTACTTTCGCAGTGAGGAGCAGGAAAGGTCCATGTGCCAGAGTCTGTGCAATGAATAGTAGCATCTCCAATCAGAGTATAACCAGAGTTGCATGTATATTTCACACACATTCTTCTTTTGAATACCATTAATTCCTGGTTGCTGCGAACCCCATTCTGGATATCTGGAGGTGACTTGCATTCAATCTCTGAAAAGATATAAAAGTATTGATTTTCAATGAGTTATCGCTATCTCTCACAGGTGTGCATGTTCTTAGGAAAACATAGTTTACAACAAGCAAGAACACACGCAAAGGATTACTCAAGTAAAATGGCATCTCTCTCATGGCTGGCCTATGGAATCTAAAATGGGGTAAGGAGGACAGCATTTAGAATATTATTTTTGATATGATATTCAGTGAAAAGTTGTAATTAAATATGCTTCTGATTTATTCTGTGTTTCTTCAAGCAGGGCATTATTTCTAAACTCTGTAATAAGAACAATGTGACTACAAAGTAATTGGCATCATTTTATGACTAAAAGATCATTTAACAGGCTAGTTGAGGTAACCAGAAGCAGATCTTCACTAAATTGTATGGGTGTAAAGTTTAAAGCGTTACCTGCCTCTTCTTGCTGTATAACATAAAAGGAATTCACTGGTGGAAAATTAGCTCTGCCTAATCTAAAGGTGACTTTTCATTTCTTCAGCTGTAGTTTGGATTCCTTGACTGAAGGAATCCTTGAATCATTTTATATACCACTAGATTGTAAGCCTAAATGTTCCTCGATCTGGTACTTTAGCAGTTTTGAAGCAGCCTTATACCAGGGATATTGCATGTCCAGAACCATTCCAGACAATAAAAAACAGCAAAGGTGTGTGAAGACTAATTGTTTCTGTACCTCTCATCTTCATGAGCCAAGACAGCCTATCTCAAGAAATGTACCTTCACAGTTAGGGGCAAGAGAAGACCATGTGCCATTATCCATACACTGAATGGTTGCCTCCCCAATCAGAACATAGCCGGGATTGCATGTATATTTCACAAGCATTCCACTGTGGAATAATGTTTCCTGGTTGCTGTGAATCCCATTTTTAATGTCTGGGGGAGGCTGGCATTGTACTACTGGAAGAAAGGAGAAGAACAAATTAACAAGTTGAAAAAATTAAAAGAAACGAATTTTACTTCACTAGGGAAAAAAACAAATTACCAGTAAGAATCTACTTTGGCTACATTTCTTTCACATCTGAGCAGTTCTCCCTGAAAAAAGGATTGTGAAATGCTCCAAATCATCCTTCCAAACTGGGTGAATGGGGATTGGCATTTGGTTCTCATCATTGTATGCTGTCATTTAATAAGAAAACCTTCAAGATGAACCTTCCCACATTGTCTCATGGAACACCAAATACTCTAGAAGGAATTGCCTTTCAGTTTTCAAAAAGGGCTGCAAACTTACAGGATGCTTCTGCATTTATTGTTCACAGAGAAATTAGCAAGAAAGGGTGGGGAAACTACATGGTTTTTTTCTAATTGTGAGAAGAGTTGATAAAATCCAGCTTCACTAAACATACCTTTGACACAGATGGGTGCTGGTGAATCCCATGTGTTGCCATGTTGACACCGAATTGTATGCTGGCCTTTCATGGTGTAGCCAGAGTCACATTCAAATGTAATTGTTGATACAGATTGATCACTTGCTTTGAGGCTAATAATTCTTCCATTCTGAATGTCTGGATTCACACAGCCTGGAACTAAAAATGAAAGGAGAACAGTTAAATTTGTCAAGTCCTGTGCAAATAATGCCTTCTTGAGAATTAATTTACTGAACAAAGAGTAAAAGGCCTTGGTGGTGCAGGCTGATATTATCCAGCTGCCTGTAACTATTGCAGGCTCGAATCCCACCAGGCTCAAGGTTGACTCAGCCTTCCATCCTCTCGGGGTAGGTAAACTGAGGACCCAAGATTGTTGGGGGCAATAAGATGATTTTGTAAAAATGCCGCTTAGTAATAAGCAGGCATATACAATGGAAGGAAGGCTATTGCTGAGCGCATTGGGTTGTATCCCAAAAATTGTAAGCCGCCTTGAGTCTCCGGAGAAGGGCGGGATATAAATATGAATAAAAATTAAAAATAAATAAATAAATAAATATAGATTTTTAAAAAAAAGACTTCATCCTAAGACCATGATAGGATTTAGCTGAGTATTAATGGACAGGGATAAGAGGGGGAATAGGATCAAAGATATGCACATGGCATATTGGTCTGGAGATTCCTTATTGCAGATCAGAGAGCCTAAATCAATACATGGAAAGAGTTGACATTAAGATAGTCCTTGACTGTAATTGAGTGCAGAATGGGAGGAGAAGGGAGGGAAGGAGAGAGGAGGGAAGGGGAGGGAAGGGGAGGGGAAAGTAGATTGTCCCTAATTAATATAATGCATACTTCATATTCAATAAATGTTTTCAATGCCACTTTGTCAATAGTTGAATAATAAGATGAAAATATTAAGATACAAGTTGTTGCAACAAAACCATACAGTCCACATAATGCTTAAGTCAAATAGAATAAAACAGAGCACTGAATATTGAAAATAAAAGGAAAATTCAGATTTAAACTTACCCTGTACACAAATAGGTACGGGGGGATCCCACCTACCATCCACCTGGCAATAAATCTCTCTGGAACCAACCATCTCGTGGCCCCCAATGCATTTAAAGCTAACCGTCTGGTTATATTTGTAAGTGCTAGAATTTCCAGCAGCAATCCTTCCATTCTTAATCTGAGGAGATGGACACTGTGTCACTGAAAAGGAGACAAAGGGTATTTCAGAAGCAGATAAGGAGAAAAAAAATGGAATCACTCTGCAGAAGTGTCAGACCTGATTGATTCAGCTTAGGTACCTGAGGAACAGGGCTAATTAGTTTGTCCACACATTTTCTGATAAACATTATACTTCAATTAGCATTTAGGGCTATGCTGTAATATAACTTGCTTGCAGCTTGATATAATGTTGCCCAAGGATGAAATACTCTTTTATGCAGGTTTCATTATCTTCAATATGATTTGCATCATTTTACCTGCTCTATAGTTTCTGTTTTAGAATACTGGCATTCATTAAGCCTTCTCTTATAAATATCCTAAGCTAGATCTGCATTTTGAGTGCTGCTTACTCTGGCAATAAGGAAGGTCACCTGCCCATGCTACTGTTTTACCAAACAATGCACAGCTTCTGGAAGACTTGCCAATCAGCTTATACCTGTAGCGAGACAAAAGAAACAGCATATAATCATTTTATTTTTTGTAGAAGAATGCAAACTTTAGAAGGTTGGAATCAAATGGACGCTCTATATCCTTTTGTTTACTCTAATTCAAAACGAGCTGCTTAGAGTTATTTCAGTTCTGAGATGACCTTGAGTTCTGAATAAAATGCAGGGATAAAGATGACTGGCCTCATAAAGTATTTTAGTATTCATTCATCCCATGCTTTTTTACTCATGTGGTGTCAGTTGATAATTATATGCATTCATATGTGTAGACAGACAGCATATGTGTATGTGTAGAGACAGATTGCTAGAAAGCAAAACAGCAATGTGCAGGAGAAATTAGTTTTCATGATTGCTAAGTTTTATTTTGGCAAAAAGTCTTATATGTTTATAACCATACAATGGAAGGAGAAATTTCCTACTGATTTATTTTCTAGACAAAATATATCAGAAGGAAGAACATGTTCAACTCAACTTTTCATTGATACAATCTGTGTACCTGACAGTGGTTATTCCTTTTCATTCTGTTTAGCCCTAATTTTTGCTTATGATTATTTATGTTTTAGCAACTTAGATTGAAAGAGAAAGATGCAAAAGTTGCAGCAGCAGGCTAAAGCCTCCCAACCTGGCCAGGACAGGCTTCCCTGGATGCTGGCTCAGATGACAAGAGCCAGCTCTGGGGATTTTGGAAAAGGACACAGAGCAGTGTGGGTAGGGTGCAGGAGAATCAATGCCAGGAGTGGATGAGCAAGAGGAGAAGAAGCCAGGAACATTGGAAGGGTTGGTGGGCTAGCGACTGGACGAATGCTTGGCTGAAGAGGAAAGAGCAGAGATACAGCTGCAGCTGGGAAGCATCGATGACTAGCCAGAGGTACAGGGTGAAAAAGATGTGCACATGGTCAGTGGAGACAAGGAGGAATTGCCTCCCCTTCCAGATCCAAGGGCATGTACTGTAGTAGCAAAGGAAGGCACATGGAAATCAGTGAGGCTACTCATGAGAAAGCAGCCTTACCCTTCCTAATAAGTTGCGCCAGCTGGTGATCACTCAGTCTGATACATGGAACAAAGCAGTGTTGTAACCAACCATTCACTTCCCTGTCGTGCCAGTGCTCTGATTTCGTATTTTCTGATTCTGGAGCTATGCCTTGTTTTCTGACCTCATGTTTGGACCTTGGATTTCATGCCTGTATTTTGGACTTGAACCTTGGATACCAAGCCTGGACTTGAGACTTGGGCCTGGATTTTGGACTTTGTGTGTGGATTTGTGGACTTATGCCTTGACTTCATACTTTGTATTTCAAGGTAAGATTTTGTGCCTGGACTTTGTGGACTCTAATTTGTTGGGTCTTGGTGGAGGGCCATTTGCTGACAAGCCTTAGTGGCATCTGGGGAATGACAATGAAGGCTTGCAGTGTTTCAATAAAACATTAAAAACTTCTTGGCATGTACGTGTGTGCCTCTTTCCCATTGAAGTACAGGCTTTGCCCAATGACTGGTGAGGAAAGTGAGATTTCCTACAACCCCACCCCCCCCAAAGTCCTCACCAGACAATTTCAGGTTTCTTCAGGAAAGAAAGAAACAGGAAGAATCACACTACTGGAAATTGTGTTGGATTCCTTGAAACTTACCCTTCCTCACACTGATAATTTACTGTGGAACCAAAGCGAAAATCTCCTGTTGCAAGCAATCTGCCACCCTCCAGTTCTCCTGGATGTCCACATGATTTTCCTAGTGGAAAACAGAGAGATTCTACTTTTCCATGTTATGTTTTGGGTAACACAAAATGTATAAAACTGATTCAAGGTTTCTATCTGTATTTAGTAACTGACAAACACATTCCCAAGGGTTAGTGAAACGCCATTCCATCCTATCTTATAGTTTGATCAAGGTAAAGGAAAACTCACTTTGACAGAACAATTGAATTTCTGACCAAATCTGATTCTAACGCATGGCACTATGGTTTTCAGTTCAGGATTCCTAACACAACCAGGATGACATATACCAGTATATTTCACAATTGAACTCAGAAGAACCAACTTAATTTTTTTTATATTCATCTACAATTTCTGTCCAATCTAACTGAATTGGAAGGGCACAGATGCCTCCAAATCAATCAAACAAATTTAACAATTGTCAACTGTTATTAATATTATTAGTGTTATCATTGGACATACTATTGCCATGTTCAATTTGATAGATAGGGAAACTTGCAATATTCCTGGTTCTACCTGATTATCCACAATAACTTTCTACAACTCTTAATTTTATTTACAGGGCACTATTAATCAGAGAACAGTCAATCAAAGATAAAAAGAGGAGTATTTCTTTAGGTTCTTCCCTACCAAAAATAGTTAACAAGGTGCACATACTTTGAAAACATAAACCCTTTAGAAAGGGGGAAACAAAATCTTTCTATTATACTTCATGGTTTAAAAATACCAATAATTGATGGCATGGCCTATTTAGTTTTATAGTAATATGATATGGAAAATATTCTAAATATGAGACACATATCTTTCATCAAGAATGTAGAACTCAAAATCATGATTCTCCTTGATTTATTAATCTAGAATTTCTTTATCATAATTTGCATTGGGTCTGAACATAAAATTCTGGTGCAATGAGCATTTATCCTGAATATGGACATGAGAATGAGGAAAACCAACCAGGAATGGCTATTTTGCACAGTCTGCAAGGTTGGTTAGCTTGGTCTTGAAGAATTCAGGGCTTATTATTAATTGAGTACATCATGTGCTTTTATTTTGTTTCATTTTTTTAAAAAAAACTAAATGTGTGGTTTTCAAAAGCTAAATTCTCACTAATATCACATCAGTCGCAAAAAAACATTCCCAAACTATTCATAGCTCTCAGCAACTACTCCTAGGTGAACACTAGAGATGAGAAGAACAGCAGCACGATCCCTCCACAAGGAATGGCCAAGGGAAGGACTTTTTGTCAACAGCTGCTCCATTTTAAGACCCCCTTCAATGAAGCTTCACCACTTACAAAATATTGGACTCTACCTAAATTTTCCTAATTCTGACACCACAGCACCTTTTGAATCAAGTTAAGGATTTCTTTCAAAACACTTCATTCAATAAAAAAAGTGGAAACCCATGTGAAGAGTGATCCTCTGTTTCTGGATCTCACTCCTTCAAGAGCTTACAGAAAAAAATATTGTGGTCACAAAAGGTACCTTCACAATTAGGAGCAGGAGAAGACCATCTGCCAGCATTTGTGCAATGGAGAGTTGCCTCTCCAATCAGAGCATAGCCAGGATTGCATGTGTATTTCACAAATATTCCACTAGGAAATACTCCTGTTTTCTGGTTGTTGTGAGTCCCATTTTGAATGTCTGGGGGTGGCGGGCATTGAACCACTAAAGGAGGAAAAGAGAAGATTGGGAAGAAAACCAGATTAAGAATATACTCTGTGATAATACGTCAGGGAAAAAGGAAGAGACTAGTTGTTTACTAGCCCAGCTGCAAAGCACCATAGTTTCCACTAACTGAAAGTGAAAGAAAGTGGAACACACAGTCAAAACAGCACTAAGATTTCATGGTATTCAAAAAAAACAGAAAATCCAGATTCATCCTTACTCTGTTCACAGACGGGTAGGGGGGGATCCCATGTACCATCCACTTGGCAATGAATCTCTCTGGAACCAACCATCTTATGGCCCCCAATGCATTCAAAGCTAACTTTCTGGTTATATTTGTAGGTGCTGGAAACTCCAGCCACAATCCTTCCATTCTTAATCTGAGGAGATGGACACTGTGTCTCTGAAAAATGAAATGCATGTCAGAAACAGATAAGGAGAAAAAACTGGAATCACACTGTAGTAGTGTCAGGCCTGATTAGTTCAGTTTGAGTAGCTGAGGAATAGAGATAACCAGTTTGTCAGTGTGATGTCCTCAAGGAAATATTTGAAGGAATCATTTTAAATGTTTCCAATTAGCAGCTGATTGAGAAGAAACCCAAGAACCCAAGATTGGAGCAGGAAAACTCACTTCCACAATACACACGGCCACTCCATTCTCCAGTTATCCCATCCTTAGAAGTACAGTAAATAGAGGCATTTCCAATAGTGGGGTAGCCTTTGTCACAGGTATATGTGACAGTTGTCCCATAGGGGAAATATTCCAAATATTTTCCAGTATTCTTGCTGTGGGGAATATTTGGCGGTGATGAACACGAGATAGCTAGAAAGAAGTGGAGGTTGCGTAAGAAAGATAAATTAATTTAATTTCCTTATTCGAGTGTAGATATAAAGCCTAGAACATTTATAACATTCATTAATGTATTATGTGCTGTGAAAAAACTAGTCAAAGACAAAGTACATATGTTATATTGAGCATCATTATGTGTTGTGGCAGTTGCAGCTGTAAATTGAATTACCATGGAGTTAATATTTTCCCTTGTTTTAAGGCTTTTACAAGCAATTGCATATTCGAGGTTTTAGTACTCTCCTTTTAAAAACAGTGTATAACAATATCTGGCATATAATTTCTCATATTGTTTCTTTGATATTTTTTCAAGGACATATAATAAAAGGATGAAATAAAAATAAGAAGTCAGGCCATTTTCATTCAATTGAAAAGTGTGTTAGTTGGTAAACTTGAATTAGAAAAAATACCCCAAATGAGAAGAAAGTGTTATTTGTAGAGAGTCAACATGGAGGGGCGGGAATCATTGTTGAAATTAAATACTGAAAGTTACCAAAACTGAAAACAAATCAAGGTTATGATAGAAGAGAAAATTTGTAGCTCAAAGTTCAATTACGGGGTCTTTGGTGTTCTCTGAGGTTGGTGGTTTTCTTGCAGATGTTTCATTACCAAACCACATAGCATCATTAATTCTAAATAAAGTTTTTTTGTCATAACCCCTGGGCTTCAGGCATGTTTGATTGAGTGGTGTCATTTAACAAGAGTGTTCTGACATATGTGCTTTTTCTCTTTTTTGGATATTTGAAATGAACTTTAACTTACGTTGGGATGTTGAAGTGCAAATAGGAGAAATTACTGGCTGAAGGAAATGAAGATTTGGGTTTCATTGAAGTTTGATATTTTCAGTTTGTCTCTGAAGGCCACATCTTCATTGCTGGTACAGTGGTTAGAATGCAGTATCACAGGCTAATTCTGCTGACTGCCAGCAGTTTGATTCTCACCAGCTGAAAGTTGATTCAGCCTTCCATCCTTCTGAGGTTGACAAAACCCAGATTGCTGGGGGCAATATATACTAACTCTTTAAACCACTTAGAGAGGGCTGTAAGGCACTGTAAAGTGATAAATAAGTTTAAGTAATATAGCTATTGCTATCTGCACTATAGCTGGATCTCAGTTTGATCAGCTCTCAGATTTTTCCCTCCAGGTCCCCCTACTGCAGCCCTCAAATTCACCCCTCTGGCAGCAATGGGACAATATTAAAATGGTCCCTATGTGAGCAAGGCATCTGTTGCTTTGCCAGGGGCATCTACTCCTATAGCATTTTAGATCAACCTTTGCCACCAGAAAGACCTATTTGATTTCCTTTGAGAGTATGACATTAAATGAGCAAAAAAAAAGAGAGGTGGGAAGTGATACTATTGTAACATTACAGATTCTGCTGGACTCCCAGATTCCTATCAGGCCCAGCTACTCTTGGGAATGGCCTTAGGTAATGGAAGCTGTTTTTGAACAACATACAATATAGAGATCCATAGGCTCCTCAAAACTATGCTAAAGGCTCTGAAATGTTCTGATTTTTCTGTAGACAATTAATCACCCTGTAGCTCCTAGCAATAGCACTTAGACATATATACTGCTTCATAGTGCTTTACAGCATACTCTGAGTGGTTTACAGAATCAGCACATTACCTCCAACAATCTGGGTCCCTATTTTACCGACTTTGGAAGGATGGAAGACTGAGTCAACCTTGAGTTGGTGAGGATCAAACTCCTGGCAGTGAACAGAATTATCCTGCAATACTGCACCACTACTAATTGCAGTATGAAAAAGTATTCGATTAAGGTAAGATTTGATTAATACATACACCCATTAATCAAAAATCCATATGTTTTACTTTAAGTCATATCTCTCCTTTCCCAGATTCTAGGGGAAACCACAAAGATACAATAAAAAACAGATTCAGGCAAATAATGTGACTTTTGGATATAATTGCAAAATACGTTTAATTCTTTAGAATTTACAAGATTAATTAATTTTATTGCAATACAGTTGTGTTCATGACAGCTTATGCCACATTGAAAACGATAAAATGAAGCTGCCACAAAATTTTTAGTTAATAATAATTTTTTTATTAATGCTGCAAAATCAATTCCTAATGGGATAGAACAATTAGTAGCTAGTTAATAATTATTTTGTGCACACGTTCTTTAAATCAGAAATACAATCTCTGAATGTGTAGATACATAACTTATTTATTGATAGATTTTAAAATTTCTACAGTCAAAACATATATTTATTTATTTATTATTTATTATTTGAACTTATATGCCGCCCCATCTCCGAAGACTCAGGCGGCTTACAACTAAAACAGGAACAATAAATACTTAAAAAACGATTAAATTAAATTATAAGTTCAAACATTATAAAAACCTTAAAACCATCCCTCCCCCAAGGGGGTCACAGCCCGGGTTGGTCAAACAACCAGGTCTTTAACTCACGGCGAAAGGTGCGGAGATCAGGGGCCAGGCGGAGCCCCAGAGGCAGTTGGTTCCAGAGGTCAGGGGCCGCGACAGAAAAGGCTGGTCGTCGGGGAACCGCCAGCCGGCATTGGCCCACCGACGGGACCCCGAGGAGTCCTTGCCTATGAGCTCGCACAGGGCGACCGGTATTTGATATTGGAAGAAGACGCTCCCTTAAGTATTGAGGACCCATGTCATGAAGGACTTTGTATGTTAACACCAAAACCTTGAATCTCACCCGGAGCGCAACCGGTAACCAATGAAGGCCGCGCAGGAGGGGGGTCGTATGGGAGAACGGGTAACTCCATCACCACCGCGCCGCCGCATTCTGCACCAGCTGCAATCTCCGGATGGTATGCAAGGGCAGTCCCAAATAGAGAGCGTTGCAGTATTCGAGCCTAGAGGTAACAAGGGCATGAGTGACCGTGCACAGGGCGTCCCGGTCCAGAAAAGGGCGAAGTTGTCGAACAAGGCGGAGCTGGGCAAAGGCCCCCTGGCAACGGCCCCGACCTGATCCTCCAACCGAGCCGTACATCCAGGAGGACCCCAGATTCCGCACCCTATCCACAGGGGTAACACTCCCCCCTATGGCCAAAGATGGATAATCTAAACTGGGCCGGGACGCCGATATGCACAGCCACTCAGTCTTGGCCGGGTTGAGTCGAAGCATGTTCCCGCTCATCCAGTTCCGTACCGCATCCAAACACCGAGTCATCAGGGAGAGGGCATCACTGATCTGGTCTGGGGTGGAAATGTACAGCTGAGTAACATCAGCGTACTGATGGAATTTCACCCCAAAACCACGGATGATCTCACCCAGCGGCTTCATGTAGATGTTAAACAAAAGGGGAAAGGACCGACCCCTGAGGGACCCCACAAGAGAGCGCCCTAGGGATGACCTGACCCCCCGCCAACACCGATTGCGACCGCCCCAAGAGGTAGGAGGAGAACCACCGAAGAACGGTGCCCCCCACTCCCAACCCCTCAAGGCGATGCAAAAGGATACCATGGTCGATGGTATCGAAAGCCGCTGAGAGATCTAATAGGACCAGGACAGAGGAAAAACCCCTATCCCGAGCCCTCCAGAGATCATCCATCAGCGCGACCAATGCCGTCTCCGTGCTGTACCCGGGTCGGAAGCCCAATTGATACGGATCTAGGTATATATATAACACAATTAAGGTTATTTTATGCTACCAAGAGCATCTAGTACCTAAAATTACATGGTGTTTGTACTGCTGTGCTCTAATATCAGACTCATCTATTTGAATGGAGTCTGCAAAAGGGACATTAAGGGTAGATTGGACCACATTTTTGATAGTGGTATCACCAACAAACTTCATATACCCAACTAAAGCTGTTATCCTGAACTTTGCATTCTCCAAATTAATAGTATGTTAGCTTTCCAAATTTAATTCAATTCAGAATAGAGCTAAAAGAGACTTTGGAGGTCTTCCAGTCCAACCCCAACCCCTTTCAGACAAATGACTGTTCAGTCTCTTCTTAAAAACCTCCAGTGATGAACATCTACAACTTCTGAAGGCAAACTGTTTCACTGGTTAATTGTGCTCACTGTTAGGAAGTTTCTCCTTAATTCGAGATTGCTTCTCTCCTTGATTATTTCCCACCTATTGTTTCTTGTCCTGCCTTCTGGTGCTTTGGAAAATAAGTTGAGCCCCTCTTCTTTGTGGAAGCTCCTCATATGCTGCCATACTGCTATCATGTCACCCCAGTCCTTCTTTTCTCTACACTAGCCATACCCAAATCGTCCTATAGTTTTCGTCTCCTGGCCTTTAGTCATCTAAGTTGCTCTTCTCTGTACTTTTTCCAAAGTCTCAACAAGTACAAAAAGTACATGATACGAAACATGATTTTGAAAAGAAGTCACAATGGAATCATAATGTAGCTAAAGAAATATGACTGTATGCTCTACTTACGATGACATTCAGGAAGGCTGCCGCTCCATTTTACACTTTTTCCATTTAAGGCACATTGTCTGGAAGACTCTCCTATCAGTATGTGCCTGCATTAAAACAGAAACTATTATGGAAAGGCCACTTATTCTTCCTGGGTTCAATTTCCTATCACCGATTCTCAGAAATGCCAGTGGAAAAAAAAATAGAACAATTACAATTCAACAACTTCTAGATGACCATGTGCTAACAACCCTGCATATAAATAGTGAAAATCTGTTACTCACAAAGAACAAACAGTGTATGTGTATGTTGAAGAATTATTACAGGAAAGCATATCCCATCCAAGCCATTGTTTTGCAGAGTTCTGTTACAATATTTTACCTTTGGATCCTAATTACCTTTTTTTTTTTTTAATTACCTTTATATGCCGCCCTTCTCCGAAGACTCAGGGCGGCTTACAATTTTTGGAGCACAATCCAATGTGCTCAGCAATAGCCTTCATTCCATTGTATATGCCTGCTTATTACTAAGCGGCATTTTTACAAGGTCAGCTAATTGCCCCCAACAATCTTGGGTCCTCAATTTACCTACCCCGAGAGGATGGAAGGCTGAGTTAACCTTGAGCCTGGTGGGATTCGAGCCTACAGTAGTTGTAGACAGCTGGATCTTAAGAGCAGGCATTTACAGCCTGAGCCACCAAAGCTTTTCTCAACTACCCAATCATGTTTGGGTAAGCGATATAGGCGTCTCCATCTAAAATATCCATACATAAATGTACTGGTAGGTAGTCCTTGACTTATGACCACAATTGAGCCCAAAATTTATGTTGCAAAGCAAGACAGTTGTTAAGTGAGTTTTCCTCCATTTTGCGACCTTTCTGCCACAGTTTTAAGTAAATCACTGCAGTTGTTAAGTTAGTAACAGGTTTGTTAAGTGAAAGCAGCTTTCCCATTTGCTTGCCAGAAGGTCGCAAAAGGTGAACACATGACCCCAGGACACTGCGGCCATTATAAATATAAACCAGTTGCCAAGCATCTGAAATTTGATCATATGACTATGGGGATGCTGCAACACTTGTGTGAAAAACGGTCGTAAGTCTCTTTCTTCCGTGCCATTGTAATGTCAGACAAAGTTGCAAATGACTGGTTGCAAGCCAAGGATCACTCATGGTAAAAAAGCTACTTACATTAATCACATTTAATAGGGATGAGGAATAAATTGGAGGTATGAATCAGTAGATTGTGCAATCCTGTCTGTCTGTATTAAGTTCTATAAAAGTCCCTAATTATCCTCAGGGTGAAAGTGTTCAACCTTCATGTTCTGCACCAAGCCATATACCATTGAACAAACCACTTGCTGCTGAGCTTGGGCAATACACTATGGCAAAAGCAAACCATATTTTGGCTAGTTCCTCCTAAACTTTGTCTCACCGTAAGCTTTTGTTCTGTCCATTCAGCTTTTATATATGAAAGAGAGAGACAGCATCTTGTTCTTCATCATACGCCAGCATTGCATTGTATTAAAATAAACCCCTTAGCATGACTTAGTTTTTTAAAGAATTTTTTAAATATTTTAATGCACTTCAGTAAAAAGAGAAATAATTAGTCAGTGACTCTGGTGTCATGTTGAAATTTCAGGCCTTAAGGTGATGTGAACCAAATGTTCGACAGTCATTATCACTGGAATAAACTTTAGCTGAGGGCAGATAGGTGGGCAGAGGTACAAGTGAAGTAGAGTGACAGGGGAGTAATGGCAGTAGTGTAGAAAGGAGACAATGATTGCAAGGAGGAAATATCAATATCACATGTTGACAACTTATGTGTTCTTTTGCTGGGACCAACTTCAAAGGTGTGAAAATTCCTTATTCAAATATACTTCGATGCACTTTGCTCTATTTTTAGTGGTCATGATTACTAAATGAAAACTATTTCACCAGCTTCTTGAGTATCATTCTAGCAGAAACAGATACAATTTTTTTATTGTCCAGGGAAAATAAAATGGGCCAGATTTGAACCATTGAGGGAAGGTATTATAGTGCATATATATCTCAGAAAAGGACTGCTGTATATATTTTTGTGAACTTCAGTAGTTATTCTCATTAATGAGTATAAATGCCCATGCGTAGTAAAATACCCTTTTATGCATGCACATCAGAGGTGGTATTCAGCAGGTTCTGACCAGTTCTGGAGAACTGGTAGCAGAAATTTTGAGTGGTTCAGAGAAACGGCAAATACCACCTCTGACTAGCCCAGCCCCCATCTATTCTCTGCCTCCTAAGTCCCAGCTGATTGCCTGGGTCTTCTTTTGTTGCCCTGCACACAAGAACGGAGCTGGAAAGCAAGTTAATGGGGTGTGGAGGGAATAGGATTTTACAGTATCCTTCTCCTGCCACGCCCACCAAGCCATGCCCACCAAGCCATGCCATGGTCTCCAAGCCACACCCACAGAACCGGTAGTAAAAAAAATTGAATCCCACCACTGGTGCACATGTATCTGGGATGAAGATTTTGGGTTTTGTAATATCCCAGGATCTGAAATGGACACCTAACATTAGAATCATCATTAAAAAGGCACAACAAAGACTGTTCTTCCTGTGTCAACTCAGAAAATTCAGACTGCCCCAAGAACTACTGAAACAGTTCTACACAGGAATTATGGAATCTGTCATTTGTACTTCTATAACTGTCTGGTGTAGCAACCAAATAGGACAGGTACAGATTTCATTGGATAGTTAGGACTGCAGAAAAAAAAACCAATTGCAACCAACCTGTCTTCACTGAGGACCTGTATACTGCACAGGTCAGAAAGAGGGCTGAGAAAATATCTACAGATCTCTTATATCCTGGACAACTGTTTCAACTCCTCCTCTCAGGATGCTACTACAGGGCCATTGCATGCCAAAACAACTACACACACTTTTTCCCCTCATGCCATCACTCTGCTGAACACTTAATTACCACAGTACCGTCTTAAGTCTAAGGATATTTACTCAAGTAGTAGGGCTGTATTACTATTATCCTTCTCATCTTTTCCACTACCTTTGCCATTGATAGCTCATGATTATATACTTCATTGTTGTATGTACACTGAGAGCTTATGCACTGCAGACAAATTCCTTGTGTGTCCAATCACACTTGGCCAATAAAGTATTCTGTTCTGTTCTGTTGCATTACATTGCACTGGCACATACATCCTGAAGATTTGACCTGAATTCTTAGCTCCCAAAAGAATGTGATCCTTTTCTAATGGAAGAATATTCTTTAAATGTAAAGGGTAGCAGTATGCATGTGCATGCAGAAGCATATAAAAAAGCCACCAAGGAATGTCTTATGCACGTACCTACTTGGAAATATGACTGCTCAGTTGACCATAATAAAATTCTTTTTGGCAACTTATCCTAGCTCAAAATCTATTCCTCTGAAAAACCAGTCTTATTACAAAATAAATGAAAATCATACAAGTTTTGTCTATACTTACCCTTCCTCACAAGTATAATGTAATGTAGAGCCAAACAGAAAATCTCCTGATACAATCAGCCTACCATTTTCTGGTTCTCCCGGATGTCCACATGATTTTTCTAGCAAAAAAGAAAGAACTTGTATCTTTCTTATGCTAAGACATTCAAAACTGAAATTTATAACTATATATCATATGAATACATTCCCAACACATTCAAAAAGTGGAGAACATTTCCTCCTATTTTTAAGAATAGGGAAAAAAACCACTCACTTTTACAAAATTCTTGAACTTCTGACCAAACCTGATTCCGGATACATATAGAAGAGGCATTCATTCTAGGATGCTTAACATAACCTGGGTTGCATTTGTATTGCACCAATGACCCAACAGGAAAGGAATTCATTTTCTGATATTCATCAGTGAGCTCTGCAAAGTCTAACCTCATGGGGATGTCACAGTTACCTCCTGATTTAAAAAGAAGACGAAATAAAGAAAAACAAATGGTCTCAGTGTTTATGGTTAAATTTTGTGCTTCAATCTTCTGATTAATTTCCTTTACTTAAAAAGATATCTCAACATTTGAAAGGCCAATATACAAAATGCTGTGGTTATGGAATGTACCTTCACAGTTAGGGGCAGGAGAAGACCACATGCCATTATCTATACATTGAATAGTTGCCTCTCCAATCAGAGCATAGCCGGGATTGCATGTATATTTCACAAGCATTCCACTGGGGAATACTGCTGTTTCCTGGTTGCTGCGAGTCCCATTTTGAATGTCTGGGGGTGGCTGACATTGCACCACTAGAAGAAAAAGGGAGAAGATTGGGAAAAAAAACAAATTAAGAAAGAATGTACTTTGGGCTGATACATTTATTTCAAGAATGAACAGTTCTCCCTCAAAAAGTGATTGTGAAATGTTCCAAAGCATCTTTTCAATGTGGGGTTCTCCTTGGATTCAGGAATCCTGCTTGATGAACAGGTGATAGTTGCAGTAAGAGGACATTTGCACAACTTCATTTTGTACACCATTTGTTCCCATTCCCAGATTGAGGGACCCTACTCATGGTCACTCATACCTTGGTCACCGCCTGGTTGGATTAGTGCAATGCACTCTAATTCGGGCTACCCTGGAAGACTATCCAAAAACTTCAGCTGACGCAGAATGGAGCAATGTAAGCAGTTATGTGTGTTCCTGGTAGAACACACATTATATCTCTGCTTTGCGAGCTGCATTGATTACCAGTTTGCTTTTGGTTCTAATTTAAGGTACTGGTGTTCACACTAAAAGCCCTTCCTGGAATAGGACTGGGATACTTGAGAAACTCTTTCTCCCCAAATCCATCTGCCCATCCCACCAGATTCAGCAAAGGGAACTGTGATGACCCAGGGCTGGGCATGGAAGCAATACAGCCAGAACGACCATGACAGGAACATGTTTTGGGGTCTGTTGGCTAGGGAGCTATATATGTTTTATAATGGTATTCAGGTTTTTATTGGCTGCTTAGTTTCGTTGCATGCTGCCCAGAGTTACTTGTTTGGTGAGATGGGTGGCTATGTAAATAGAATAAATAAATAAATAGGGTGAATGGGCATCAACATTCTTTTCTGAAAATAGCATGTTGTTACTTAATAAGAACCCCTCCAATAAAAACTGCTTTAATATTTAGTGTTCATAGAAGAAACTGGCAAGGGTGGGAGGGACATAGGGGGAGCTAATTAAGTTTTCTACTTATGAGAGGCATTGATGAAATCCAGCTTCACAATGCATCAGTGACAGTTGAATGCTGGAAATCCCACATGTCATGCTGATACTAAATTATATGATTGCCTTTTACACATTTAAATGTAATTATTAATATTGGTTGATAAGCTTCTTTGGATTTAATAATTTTCTGGATTCACACAACATAGACCTGAAAATCAAAGAGAAGTAGTAAAACTTAGTTTAGTTCTATGTAAACAATGGCCTCCTTTAGAACTAATGGCACTTTCCTTTTTATGGAGCACAATTTCAAATATTCCTCTTCCAGCATAAAGAACTACACCTTTGATTTGAAAATATAATCTGCTGAACAGATAGTAAAAACAGTCTTTCACCTGCTTGATGATGGCCAAGTTAAGAAGGGAATGGGATGAGCGGGATGAGAGATAAGCATATGAGGCCTCAGGCAGGAAATCTTTTATTGGATGTCAGAGAGTATAAATCAAAGGTCAGTGAGAGGCAGTTGAGAATAAAAACAAAGAAGACTCCCAAGCAGCTAAGGAATAGAATAGAATAGATTAGAATGGAATGGAATGGAATGGAATGGAATGGAATAGAATAGAATAGAATAGAATAGAATAGAATTCTTTATTGGTCAAGTGTGATTGGACACGCAAGGAATTTGTCTTTGGTGCATATGCTCTCAGTGTACATAAAGGAAAAAATACATTCATTAAGAATCATAAGATACAACACTTAGTGATAGTCATAGGTTACAAATAAGCAATCAAATCATACTAGGAAACAAAACAATATAAATTGTAAAGATACAAGCAACACTGTTATAGTCATAAGTGGGAAGAGATAGATACCAGGAAGGATGAGAGGAATAATAGTAATACAGTCTTAGTAAATAAGTTGGCAGGGTTGTGGGAATTAGTTGTTTAGCTACAAACACAAAGGCTGCTAAAGAAATGAATGCAGTAGAACATGAACATGAAGTCTGTCACATGTTATCACCCAAATATCTGATAGTTCTCTCTTCCTGTTCCACCCACCCAAACTTGTCCCTTGACAGCTAGGGTCAGGCAGCATATTGCATACAGCACACTATTATCCTTATTTTATCTTTGTAGAAGAAAAAATGTGCGTGGAAGGAGAGTATTAAATTCTCCTGTCCCCCTTTACCTTCTTTGATTAGCAATGAAATTTATCTCAGGAGAATAAAAGTAAAAGCAATCTGCCTTGATAACAGTGGAGGTCCTATATTGTACACTGATTCCTGTGAAGTTTGCTAATAAGCTAGGTGACTTTACTTTCTAAAACTATTTATAGTGCTTCAGATTATATGTGATTTCCCAGACAGGAATAAACAACCCCAAATCTGTGATTTTTCCAGAGTTAAATTCACACTAATTCACACTAAATTTCCAAAGTTAAATTCATGCATCAGGTGCAATAATATGTTCCCAAACTATTCACAGCTCACTGCAACCTTTCCCACATGAACACTATAGCTGGGAACAGCAGCATCAATATCCCCCCAAAAGGAATGGACACAGGAAAGGGCTTTTTGTCATCAGTTATACGTTTCAGGGTCTCTTTAATGAAGTGTCAAATCAATAGTTACAAAATTCTGGACTCTACAATTAAATTTTCCTAGTTCTGAAACCAAAGGTAGGTTTTAAAGCAGTCTTAAGTTGGGGATTTCTTTAGAAACATCCCATTCAGAAAGAAGTGGGAATCCATGTGAAGGGTGATCCTCTGTTTCTGGATCTCATTCCTTCAAGAGCTTACAGAAAAAAAATGTTGTGGTCACAAAAGCTACCTTCACAATTAGGGGCAGGAGAAGACCATCTGCCAGCATTTGTGCAATGAAGAGTTGCCTCTCCAATCAGAGCATAGCCAGGATTGCATGTGTATTTCACAAATATTCCACTAGGAAATACTCCTGTTTTCTGGTTGTTGTGAGTCCCATTTTGAATGTCTCGGGGTGGCGGGCACTGAACCACTAAAGGAGGAAAAGAGAAGATTGGGAAGAAAACCAGATTAAGAATATACTCTGTGATGTTACGTCAGGGAAAAAAGTAAGAGACTAGTTGTTTCCTAGCCCAGCTGCAAAGCACCATAGTTTCCACTATGAAAGTGAAAGAAAGTGGAACACACAGTCAAAACAGCACAAAGATTTCATGGTGTTCAAAAAACCGGAAAATCCAGATTCATCCTTACTCTGTTCACAGACAGGTATGGGAGGATCCCATGTACCATCCACTTGGCAATGAATCTCTCTGGAACCAACCATCTCATGGCCCCCAATGCATTCAAAGCTAACTTTCTGGTTATATTTGTAGGTGCTGGAAACTCCAGCCACAATCCTTCCATTCTTAATCTGAGGAGATGGACATGGTGTCTCTGAAAAATGAAATGCATGTCAGAAACAGATAAGGAGAAAAAACTAGAATCACACTGTAGTAGTGTCAGGCCTGATTAGTTCAGTTTGAGTAGCTGAGGAATAGAGATAACCAGTTTGTCAGTGTGAGGTCCTCAAGGAAATATTTGAAGGAATCATTTTAAATGTTTCTAATTAGCAGCTGACGTTCCTTGCTTGAGAAGGAACACAAGAACTAAAAATTGGGACAGGAAAACTCACCTCCACAATACACACGGCCACTCCATTCTCCATTTAATCCATCCTTAGATGTACAATAAATAGAGGCATTTCCAATAAGGGGGTAGCCTTTGTCACAGGTATACTTTATAAGTATCCCATAGTAGAAAGAATACAAATACATTCCATTGTGCTTGCCATGCGGAATCTCTGGTGGTGGCGAACATGGAATAACTAGAAGGAATGGGAAAGTCAAAAGCTGAAAAGAATATTTTGCATCTTTTTTAGCTGAATATGTACTTTTCAATTAATTCATTATTAGTTCATTTTCTTCTGGACTTATATTGACACAAAGCAATAAAATATTTTTATATATTACCTATATACATCGTACTACTTACTCTCACAATAGGGAACTTCCTCAGTCCATACCATTTTATTGTTCAATACTTTACACTTTCTGGTAGACTTGCCAATCATCCTATACCTGAAGCAAGACAAAAGAAACAGCATATACCGTAATCACTTTATTTTTTGTAGAAGAATGCAGACTTTAGATAGTTAGGATCAAATGAATATTCTAGATTCATTTGTCTGCTCTAGTTCAAAATGAGCTGTTTAGAGTTGTTTCAGTTCTGAGCTGGCCTTCAGGTCTTAGTAAAATGTAGGGATAAAGATGGTTAAGAACCCATAAAGCATTTTAGTATTCATCCATCCCATGCTTTTTTGTTCATGTGATGTCAGTTGGTATTTATATGCATTCATATGTGTAGACAGACAGCATATGTGTATGTGTAGAGACAGATTGCTAGATAGCAAAATAGCAAAGTGCAGGAGAAATTACTTTCCCTAATTGCTAAGTCTTCTTTTAGCAAAAGTCTTATATGTTTATAATCATACAATGGAAGGAGAAATTTCCTATTTTTTTAATTCCTTGGAGGAAATATATTAGAAGGAAGAACATGTTCAACTCTGTTGTTTATTTATGCAATCTGTGAACCTGACAGTTGTCCTTCCTTTTCATTCAGCTTAGTCCTAATTTTTGCTGATGCTCTTGTTTTAGCAAACTTAAATTAAAAGAGAAAGATGCACAAATGCAGCAACAGGTTGAAAGCTCCCAACCTAGCCAGTACTGCTCCTTCCCCATTAAGGCACAGGCAGGGGTGGAATTCAACCAGTGTTACTACCAGTTTGCTGACTACATTTTGCATGTGCTTGCGTGCTTCGTGTGCGTGTGCGCCTGATACGTGCTGTGCTTGTGTGTAAAAGAACCTTAATCTGGGCCGCCCGGACAGCTAAAAAGTGCTGTGGGCAGGTATGCAGAGTTTGAAAAGCCTCTTTTTTCCTGTTTTTTCAACCTCAGCTGTGCCATGCAAAGCAGCTGAGGTTGAAAAAACAGGAAATAAAGGACAGGTAAGAGCCCAGGCGGGCAGGTGGGCCAAACAGCAGCAAACACAGAACTGGTTCGGTGTCTGCTGCTCTTCAGAGCTACCGGTTCTATAGAACCAGGCAGAACTGGTAGCATCCCACCCCTGGGCACAGGCCTTGCCCAAAGACTGGTGAGGAAAGTGAGATTTCTTCCATCCCACCCAAAAGAGTTCTTATCAGACCATTTTAGGTTACACTGTTCGAAGGAGGAAGAAATAAACAAGAATCACACCACTGGAAATTATCTTGGATTCCCTGTAACTTACCCTTCATCACACTTGTAATGTGCAGTGGATCCTAAGTCAAAATCTCCTGTTACAAGCAATCTACCATCATCTGGTTCTCCTGGATGTCCACATGTTTTTCCTAGTGGAAAACAAGAGGATGTCTACTTTCCCATGTTACATTGTAGCACAAAATGTATAAAACTGATTCAGGGATTTTGTCTGAATTTAGCAGAAAAATCTATTCCCTTACATAAATTTACAGAATTTGTTTAATCAGAATAAAAAAAGACTTACGTTTACAGAGCTCCTGAACTTTTGACCACTGCCGGTTTCTATTACACGTACTAGAATACGTCCCTGCCTTTTTCATGTAACCTGGTCGACATTTGTATTTCACTGTTGATCCAACAGGAAAGAAATCTTTCTCTTTATATTCATCCATTAACTCAGCAGAAACTAACCTAGGTGGGTAGTCACAGCTATCTAATGAAAAAAAAAAAGACAGGAATGAAATTTGCCAAATTCAATTTTCAATTTAGTTTCCATTTCTTCCCCTATGATCTGGAAGTGGCTCCCCATATCTTGGAATATAAGGGAATATAATCATACTTGCAGAGTTAAAGCTGATTTATTCCAGAAAGTTCCTAGACCTTTCCCTGAATGTCAAATTTTAATTTAAAATAAATCCTTTTTCCTTTTAACAAATAAAAATTTAAGGGTAAGTGTAAATTTTGTTCAAGTCAGATAATGTCTCTTGGAAGCAATTGTGCAGAATGAAACCTGTAGTAAACTATTATTTTAATCAAGGACATAAGATATGAACTGGGAAATTCTTGTGCTAATGAAAGCACGATCATGTTTTCATGTCTTGTTCTTCCAGAAATCTGAGTCAGAAAAACTGATCTATTGTTATGAAATTTTTCTGCTCATCGATCTGGGACTGTTCAAGACCATCTTTATTACTAGCTTATTTATTGTCCCCTTTCCATTCAAAACATTTCATGACAGCTCCATAGTCAATTTCAATTCCCCCCACCCCTGTTGGCTACAGTACCTGGTGTGTGTGTGTGTGTGTGTATGCACTCTAGTGTATGCCCATGCATTTGAAAAACCTTGTCAAGTTCTTTTTAGTCATAAATACAGGTGAAACTTGAAAAATTAGAATATCGTGCAAAAGTTCATTTATTTCCGTAATGCAACTTAAAAGGTGAAACTAATATATGAGATAGACTCATTACATGCAAAACAAGATAGGTCAAGCTGTGATTTGTTATAATTGTGATGATTATGGCTTACAGCTCATGAAAACCCCACATCCACAATCTCAGAAAATTAGATTACATGCAATCAATAAAACGACGATTGTACATAGAACAATATTGGACCTCTGAAAAGTATAAGCATGCATATGTATTCAGTACTTGGTTTGGGCCCCTTTTGCAGCAATTACTGCCTCAATGTGGCATGGCATGGAAGCTATCAGCCTGTGGCACTGCTGAGGTGTTATGGAAGACCAGGATGCTTCAATAGTGGCCTTCAGCTCTTCTGCATTGTTTGGTCTCATGTCTCTCAACTTTCTCTTGGCAATGCCCCATAGATTCTCTATGGGGTTCAGGTCAGGTGAGTTTGCTGGCCAATCAAGCACAGTAATCCCACAGTCATTGAACCAGGTTTTGGTGCTTTTGGCAGTGTGGGCAGGTGCCAAGTCCTGCTGGAAAATGAAGTCAGCATCCCCATAAAGCTCGTCTGCGGAAGGAAGCATGAAGTGCTCCAAAATCTCCTGGTAGACGGCTGCATTGACCCTGGACTTAATGAAGTACAGTGGACCAACTCCAGCAGATGACAAAGCTCCCCAAATCAACACAGACTGTGGAAACTTCACACTGGACTTCAAGCATCTTGCAGTGTGTGCCTCTCCATTCTTCCTCCAGACTCTGGGTCCTTGGTTTCCAAATGAGATGCAAAAGTTGCTCTCATCAGAAAAGAGGACTTTGGACCACTGAGCAACAGACCAGGTCTGTTTTTCTTTAGCCCAGGTAAGACGCTTCTGACGATATTTGAAACCCATGTCCAGGATCCGTCTGTGTGTGGTGGCTCTTGATGCACTGACTCCAGCCTCAGTCTGCTCCTTGTGAAAGTCCCCAACACTTTTGAATGGCCTTTTCCTGAAAATCCTCTCCAGGCTGCGGTCATCCCTGATGCTTGTGCACCTTTTTCTTCCACACTTTTCCCTTCCACATAACTTTTTATTAATGTGCTTTGATACAGCACTTTGGGAACATCCAACTTCTTTTGCAATTACCTTTTGAGGCTTTCCCTCCTTATGGAGGGTGTCAATGACGGTTTTCTGCACAACTGTCAGGTCAGCAGTCTTTCCCATGATTGTGATTCCTACTGAACCAGACTGAGAGACCATTTAAAGGCTCAGGAACCCTTTGCAGGTGTTATGGCTTAATTAGCTGATTAGAGTGGGACACTTTGAGCCTAGAATATTGTACCTTTTCACAATATTCTAATTTTCTGAGATTGTGGATTTGGGGTTTTCATGAGCTGTAAGCCATAATCATCACAATTATGACAAATCACGGCTTGACCTATCTTGTTTTGCATGTAATGAGTCTATCTCATGTATTAGTTTCACCTTTTAAGTTGCATTACGGAAATAAATGAACTTTTCCATGATATTCTAATTTTTCAAGTTTCACCTGTATGAGAGATTCTTCCAATGCTTGGGTTTGGTTGTTTTGTTGCAGACATTTCATTAACTAAACTAAGTCATATCACTGATGATATTAACTAGTTTGGGTACTGAAACATCTGCAAGAAAACAACCAAGTTCAAAGAGTAATAAGGACCCGATTTCAACCCTGAGCTACAAACTTCATCAGTCATAAATATGCCTACATTTGGGAAATTATATACCAGGATGGCAGACTGTGTCTACTTTACCCATTCTATGATAGGAGTGGATGAATGAATAAATAATAGAGCTTCCAGTAAGAAATATGTATCTTGAATTGTCATGACTTCCTCCTGTAAGTTCTCTCATGTTGTTTTCCCTTTGCTATATGTTTTAGATGATCAGGACTAGCCCTGGTAGAAGTAAGCAGATCTAAGATGAACATACATGTCTTGTTTCAAAGCAGAAACACTGTGCCTCAGAAATTCTCCCAAACATCCTGCATGGGTTGCAGTTCAAGATGAAAACCTGGATTTCAGTTCTTCTGGGGTTCAGTGGAAACAAAATCTGAAAGGGGCGTGTGAGTCAAGTATGACAAGGCTTGTCTCCTTCCTCTTTTGCATGGTCCATGTACTGGCCACCAGCCCACCTTCCCAGAACTTTTGCTTCCCTACTTCCTTTTCACTTCAAATGTGGTTTTAAGAGATTATGTCAAGACAAACCATAGCAGATGGGATGGGAGATACCATTAGAGGCTTATCAAATAAAGAGTTACGGGAATATTTTGTGAAAAAAAAAAGCTTTGAAGACCTCATACCTTACTGAAGTTAATAAAGGAGACTGGAGGGATCATATCAGTTTTTAAGATACAGCATTCTAACCCATAATTCTATGCGTTATATGTTATTAAGAAATCTTTGATTGCATTATATTGATAGTGAATATCCAACCAGCACCCCCCCCAAACACGTTTTCTTCACTCTCTCTCATTACATAAGTTTTGAAAATGAGGACATCATTGGCAGCTTACGACAAGTAGAGAAAAACTAGCTATGAAAATAGCCAAGCAGATTGGATATGCTGCATTTGAAACCAAAGACACTGGTGAAGGCTATTGCACTGACCCACCTATTCCTCTTTCTAGAGCCTTACTTTTCTTACCTCCTCTTAGAGGCAACTGTGCTATTGCCATCATTGTCTTTGGCTTTTTGTCACTTTTCACCTGACACAAATCCATTTGAAATTCAAAGTTTTTGAGTTTGAATATGGATCAAGCACATTTATTTTGATCTGTGTATTGGCTACTAGCAACTAGCTGTCCCATACATGGAGCGTTTTACACATCTCCTGGAGGACTCTCCTGAGTCCTTGGTGGCTCAGGCTGTTAAATGCCTGCTCTTAAGATCCAGCTGCCTACAATTACTGTAGGCTCGAATCCCACCAGGCTCAAGGTTGACTCAGCCTTCCATCCTCTCGGGGTAGGTAAATTGAGGACCCAAGATTGTTGGGGGCAATAAGCTGACTTTGTAAAAATGCCGCTTAGTAATAAGCAGGCATATACAATGGAATGAAGGCTATTGCTGAGCGCATTGGGTTGTGCTCCAAAAATTGTAAGCCGCCCTGAGTCTTCGGAGAAGGGCGGCATATAAATGTAATTTAAAAAAAAAACGTTGGAGGATGGACCTGTTTTGTGCCATAGTCTGTTGCTCTCCCATTTCTGTCCTACATGGTAGACCTGCTCAAGAAACAGATGCCTTAAATCTTTTATTAAAATGTCTACAGTAATCTTGAAAAACTGAATGTTTCCTCTTCTCCCTCTTATCTATGAATAAATTAAGGGAGAGAGGTACCTAAAGAATTTTCATAAATCTCCATCTGGCATGAGCTGGAGCTATTTTATTTGTTCATTTCTTTGATAATGAATCTTTCCTCTATCTACCAAGGCAATTTCCTCTATGCTATAGTCCCTCTTCCAACCAGGCACATTTTCTACTACCCAAGATTCAGAGTCTAGCCTGGACAACTTCTTTATATGTAAGAAAGCATTTATAAAAGTGGAGCCAGTGTTGCATTGCAGCTAGATGATGACTCAAGCAGTTATTGAACTTATTTAGGGGATGGCCCAATTCATCTCACCAGACTGTTGTGAGAATAAAACAGAGAAGAAACTACATTTGCTACTTAATTTTGCTGAAATCAAAAAAATATGTATTAGTATATTTTTAAGATAGTTTATTAAATAACCTGACAGACTTGTGCAAAAATTGGCAGGAAAACAATTCCATTTCTAGTAAATTAAAATGTTGGCAAGCTTTGACGAGATCCAGTTCTCAATCATACTCTTCCATGGAATTCAGTGGATAATCAATATTTCTCAATTTAAACCCAGGCTGTCAAACTCACGGCCCATGGGGCGGATGCGTCATGTGCTGGCCATGCCCAGCTAAGCGAAGGGAAAAAAAAGTTGTGATACATCACATGATGCCACCATGACAACACAAGTTTGACATCCCTGGTTTAAACTAATAGTCAGGGCTGAGAAGCTACATTTCAGGTGGTCTGTCAAGTGAACTAAGTATTTTTAAATTTCTCATGTTTAATTTCTAACACAGTATCAATCCATATATACCAAAGCTTTTTGGCTTCCTCAATCATTTTTAATCATATAAATGGATTCTGAAATCAAACTGTTGAAGAATCATTATCCTAAGAAAAGACAGGCTTTAAATGCAAAACAACAAAATGAATTCCTCTTAATTTTAAGCCTATGTTGAAAGTGTTTGACAAGCTAATAAGCAAGGTAAAAAGCAAACAACACGTGGAGGAAAACCAACAGCATTCTAAATTCTGCCAGGATGAAGACCAGTTACAGGAATGTGTACATTTACAGGTACAAATGTGGAAGGAAATTCACCCTGCAGCTAAAAATTGAGCAAGAAAAGGAAGTGAAAGCTATTATCACCCTTATTTCAAATTTAGATTTCTCCCCTACCATATTTAAATAAAAATACTTCATATGTTATTAGTGACATATGTTATTAGTAATGGGTTTAAAATCTGCCAAGAAATGATGATAGCTCTTAATTTAATTAATCTATGAATGTACCAACAAAATTCAGAATTGTACTGCATATATTTAAAATCTACAGTATAATACATTAGAAACCTTCACTTGATTTAGAGCCATTAGATCTTAGCTGGAAATATCAAGACTAATGGAAAGTAATACTATCTGCTATGCAATGGGGGTTTTTTTTGGAAATTTTGTAAGCTAGTTCTGATTGGCATAACTCCAATGAATACAAATAAGTGAAGGGAGAAAAGTCAGTCATAACTGAGAAAATACTGTATTTAGATAATGGTCTTCAATCACTAAATATCAGGAGCTGAACACACAGTCAGATTTAATTCCTTTGTCTTTGACCTCTCCACAGCTTCCAACAAGCTCTTTTCTCCCAAATGAGGATCAAAGTTCAGAAGAAAGGAGTTAACAGAACTGGAACAGAAGACATAGCTAATTTTTAAACTATTTGTGGAGAGAGAGGATTGACAGAGAGAGGTTAACATTACAGAAGCTCAACCAATTTCCATCTTCTCACCTTGGTTCACTAAAGGAGCAGCCAGGAAGGTAGCAGCAAACAAAAGGTTGAGCGTGCAGGCAGAAATCATTGCTACTGTTTCATTGATGACTATGAAGCTGGCAGCAGAATTCATGCCCTTATGTATATAAATACAAAAGAGGAAGCAGCAATAATAGCAAGCAAATAAAAGAGGGGCTTTCGTACCAAAAGCCCCAGAGGAACCAGATTTAGACAATAGAACTTATTTCTTTGTTCATTGTGAAATCTCATCTTGCACATCCTGCAGTTTTATCAGTGAAATCAGTTTCAGAAGTAGTGGTTCCGAGCACCCCATAAATATAACATACATACAAAATCAATGCATGCATATTGGTCACCCCAATAGTTCTGTATCCATTTAGTCTGAGGTGAGATAAAATGCTGGATTATATAAAGGTTGTTTTTGCTGCATTTGGCTAGGAAGTTAAGGGAGTATTTTAGAAATTAATGAACCTTATCAGCTAGCAGGAGGAGGAATTAACATCTGAGGGTTGGAATAAAAATCACACAGTAATTTATTGTCAGTAATAATTAATGTTAGTAACAAACACCAAACTGCATTTCCCAATTAGATTAGATGAATAGGAAGCACTTTGGGGGAAATGCAACATTTAATAACTGCCACAAAATCTCTTGTGGAAACTTGTTTTGCATGATCTTCTAAAAAAAACCCAGCCCATTTTAAGAAATGCAATCTTTAGAACTTTTTGTCTGTTGAAATAAATCAATCAAAATCAAAAACAGTTTTCTTCTACCATTCAAAATATGCCATTCTAATACATTTATATTCAAACCAAGGGCACTTATCAGTAAAAACCTATTTTATTGCAGTAAGACTTCAGTTCTACTCACAAAGCTTTATTTTTATTCCACTATGTATGAATGTATAACTGGTAAATAGTTTCTGATAAAAAGTTCAGTGCAATTCAATCTTTAATATTACCATTGCAAGACATTTCTCTATATACAAACATTGCATTTAATTTTTTCATATAAGGAATACAATAAAATTTACAAATACAACTTTTGCAAACTAAGGCAAAATATTTTCTTGAATGCTGTTAAGTATTCATGCTAGCCAGTCTGATGCCAAAATGACATAATGTATTTTGCAATATCACAGAACATCACAATACACATTTTGTCATTCTCCCCCACCCGAGCACTTAGGATGAACATTTCAGGATCAGTTCAGTCAGTCAAAATATACCTTCTCATCACAGTGATGCTGACTGTTAAAATATAAAACAGAACACTATATTAGGCAAAGCTTACTCTTCCCGCATAAATTTAAAGCCAGAAAGCAAGGTAAGCTTTTCTTTGGCTGCCACATGAACTCAGAAGCCTGATTTAAGAACCAGGCTGTTAAAAGAACCATAAGGACTCTTCCATTCCATATAGTCATATCATGATAACAGCATAATGCATTATCCCTGAAGCAGAAACATGATAGGTTCCTCAAATTCTGTATCTGAGTGATAAGAAGCAGACACACTAAGTGATACTCTGAAAGGATTTAAGTGCAAACTATTAGAATGTAGAAGCAGCATATGCAGTCTTGTAGATCATATGTTGATTGTTTCATGTATTAACTGCCTCATCCAATGGTCAAAATGTAAAACTATGAACTTTGTACTCAGATCTTTAGTGAGTTCCGATCTTCAATTCTCAAGGGAAACTGTTGAAAGGTTACTGAAGTTTTATTGCAGAAGTTCAATGGACTCAGTCTTTTGATTTTGGTTCCAAAGCCACATCTTTTTCTGAAACTACATGGTAAGCATCAGTAGAAACAGGATGAGTGTTAGCTTTCCTGTAAAAAAAAAGACACAAAAATAAATTCATATTTACACATGCCGTTTAAAGAAGTTTTCAAAAATTATTTTCTTCAGTCCTGTTAATAAGCAAAAAACAACACACAGAGACACAGACACGCTTCATTCTGCGAGATTAAAAAAAAAAGTATTTTAGTTAGGAAAATCCACCTCTGGAAACCAAAGCATAAACATTAATAGTTGCAGAATATTTGACATAAAAATGAATTATTCTAAGCACAACAGATCTAGTGTACAAAAAAATAATAAATGTTTTTAGATAATTGCTGTGGAATCACAACTCAAAACCTCTTTTTTACCCATGGCGAAGCTTTGTGGTATCAATGCTGAAATCTCACAAGTCAACATCTCCAGTCAAAACCAAGCTTTGTTTACATCTACTGTAGGCATTGATTAGAAGGATGGGAAGTATAATACTTAAGAGAACCCTTGGCATATTAATACTTCTTTATGCAGTACATCACTTCGGGCTAGCTGTAAGGAACTGCAGACTATGCCCAAGACTAATATATAAATTTACAAGTTTATATAAAATTTCAGCTTCTCAGGTCTTGATGTTGACAAACACATTTATTATCTAAGGTAGTCCCATTCTTTTGAATCAGAAGTTAAATAGTGGAAAGGTAAAAATATATATAATTACAATACGTTCCCTCATGACAAGATTTGGAATACAGGGAACCATAATAAGTAGAACCCTGGTTATGTGCACATATGTATGATGCAGACTGCATCATCTGCAAACTAGGAGTGAGCAATAAGAGAGAATCCCATTAGTGATGAGGTTTATGCCCGAGTTGATTTACATGCTTAGTGCATCACTAATGCCAAGCCTGACATGACAGCGTGGTTTCTGGAAGTCTTTCCAATCTCTTAATAGCAGGTCTGCCCTAGGTCATGCTACCAGAAGAAAGCAGGCTTAAGAATGGAGCAAACCGCAACCTTCTGAGCTATTGGCTAACTGCCTTTCCCACTGGGGTCCAGTACATTTTCAATCTCAATTTTTCATTACATTTGGACTGCTGGATTAGAAAGAAAATAAGTATTACATAAAATCCAGTAGGCAAGAAAATCCATATTCTATGCTCAGAATTATGAAAACAATTCAGTTGATAAACTGACCTGTAAAATGTTTAAGTGCTTATGCAATTCTAAGAACTATAGTTTGAAACTATGACAATTTTTTAGAAAATGTATTTCTTATCTTTACTTTTACCTACATCCCAACGCAGGCAAACACTATTCTTAATGGGAATGTGACATACTTATCATTGAGAACACTGTAAGATAATGCATATAATCCATAATCTTATTAGTTACAGGGTATATTTGCATTTTTGAAGCATGTATACTGTTAGTAATTTATTTTCAAAAGCTTATCTTTAAAAGAGAGACTTCAGTAAAATAACTTTAATGCTAGCCTAGCACAGATACGGAATCTTGGAAAGAGAAATGTCCAATCTTATTGATAAAGAGTTTATTAAGGCCATTTCTTAAATAATTTGAAAGGTTTCTTTCCATCTGTGCCAAGGTACTGATAAGTTATGGGCCATTGCCCTTCCCCCTCTAAAGAAGGCATAACGAACAAACATGTTGAATGGAAAATGCTGGTGTGGCCCCTCAAGGAGCCATTGCTAAATCCCACCATTCAGGTGGTTACAGCTCCAGAGGATCCTGGAAAAAAAAGCAGATTATCTGAACCCTTTTCAATCAGGTTTTAGATCTGAATATGGAACAAAATTGGTCGCACTCATGGATGACCTCTGGTGGAAGGGGGATGGAAGTGCTATATCCATCCTTATTCTTCTTGATCTCTTGGCAGCTTTCAATACCATTGACTATGGTATCTTTTTGGGCTGACTTAGGGAGTTGGGGATGGTTGCACAGTTCTGGGCTGGTTCACCGCCTTTCTCCAAGGCTGCTCCAAATCAATGCTGATAGGAAGCATGAAGTCCACCTCTCAGCCCCTGCTAGGTACTCTACTACTTTTTAACATCTGTATCAGAGGTGTCAAACTCACAGCCCGGATGCATCACACGCTGGCCACCCCCACCCCCATTTTAACAAAGGGAAAAAAAGTCGCAATACATCATGATGACATGACGATGCGAGTTTGACACCCCTGATCTATATGAAATTTCTGGATGACATTAGCTGTCACCATGGGATTAGATATCATCAGTATGCTGATGATATTCAGTTGTACATTTCCATCTTGGATGAAGTGAGTGATGCTATGGATGTTGTTTTGTGGAACCTGGAGGCTGTGGGGGCCTGGATGGGACACAACAAACTTTGGCTGAATCCTAGTAAAATGGTGTCGCTATGGATAGGGAGCAGGAGTATATTCAGCAATATAAAATCTCTATTTATTATAACAATAAATAAGTTATATACGTTTCCAGCCTTCAGTGGATGATATAAATTTGATTGGAGAATGGTTCTTCATGTTATCCTGTAGATAAAGCGTAAAACCTAAAAATGAACAACATTTCAGCACTTTTAATGTTACAGTTAATTAGAGCAAGATGGGTGAATCCTAAATGAAGTCTGAGGTGCTCAAGCAGGGGAAGGGAGGGAGAAAGTGGGGAGCTGTAAGTCTCTGAAATAAAAGCTGTTTTAAAATAAACATTATGCAGAAGGATGTTTTTGGCTTCATGTTATTCAAAGCATTTGATCAGGAATCAAACTATACAATTTAAATGAGTTAATTTTATAAAAAAGGGAAGAAGGCAAAGAAAGCAAAAGCAAATCAATGGAGAAGACAGGCATCCCCACAACTTCTCCTGGGTGCATGCTTAAATCAGTTCACTCTTCTTCATGTATGAAGACCTCCCCCCTCCCCCCAAAACAACACAGCAAATTGGATGATGCTAATAGAAAATCTGAAAACAGAAAGTTTGTTTATTTAAAGAAGTCTTTTAGCAAAATAAAGATGTAATTAGCATGTTGTGGCCTAAAAGTTATATAAGGGAAGACAGATAATATTAGAAAAATGAACAGATTCAAGAAGGAAAGAGCCAGGATTTACTAATCTTAAGCAGTAAGACAGTATTTCATAAATGCAAGAAAACAGAAAGTTCACAGTATTTTTTTTGCAAAGCATCACAATACAGCTCCCTACAGATTGCCCAAGTGTTAGTCTACTAAGACTCTAAAAATATGTATTAATAATTACTCCATCGAAAGATCACATCTATATACTCTTTAAAAGTAAATATGAGCACATGTAATGATAGTGATTAAGCATTACTGCTCAAAGTACCTGTGGTTAAGAAAACTGATTTGAAAATCAATTTATGAACAAATCTAAATTAGTGCTTATAAAATCCTGTAACTGTATATGAATTATATGAAAATATAATAATGATATACGGTATCAAAAACAATACTCCTACACAGAGACAGAAAGCAAGCAACATACAAGACAGGATGTCCATTGTAATCTGTCTAGAAAGATACCAAAGTTGCAAGTAGATTAAAGGCTGTTCCAAACAGACAATACAAATTTCACATAGAACCATTCCAATGATTCCATTTCATTAGGGTACCAGGAAGTGAGAGACAGAAATCTCTGACATCAGCAGATCAGGGCAATATGAATAATCTTACTTTTTTTCAACAAGCATTGCCAAGCCTGCAATTAAACAAATAGCAAATAGACAGATCAGCTCTGTCACTCCAGAACAATGGTGCTGGAGATGTGATTAAATTCAGATTAGCCATTCTAGACAAACTATAATGTTTTGTTCTTCTTCCTCCTTTGCTGTAGATATTTGCAATTGTTCAAGCACACAGCACAGAAGTTACTTCTGGACACAAAGCACATTTATATGAAAATTGTAGGCTTTAAAGACGGCACTGGCAAGTTAGAGATGGCTGCTCATGCAGCTATGAAGAAGCTAGAAGGAATTAGAGACAGTATATCTTGGGCTGACTCACCCCTGGACAGAGTGCCATTTCACAGCTGCAAAAATTAAAGCAGCTAGAACTATAACGCCAATGACAGCTCCTTGAAGGGAAAAAAATATGATAGCTTCATATTCAAAAGTAATATCAATCATCACATACAAACTCCTGACAGTACTTTCAAGGTATGTTTCAAATCATCTTGCCCACATCACCTTGTATATACAGAAGATACTAAAAGCCAGGACCCACAGGCAATCTCATATAGAAATTACATTATGTGTTTGAATTAGTGGCCATTTTTTCAACATTTCCTTATTTGCTGCATTACCTTTAAAAAGTAACATTTTCTCTAAAAATAAATGAAATATATTCTGATTGGCCTATGAAGACTGACATTTGGTACACACCCTCATGTATGCAAAAGCATCTGACTAAAGAGAAAAAAAACAGGGATTTGAATTGCTTTAAAAAGATGCTTCGCAATGTATGGAAGCACATTTGTAGCATCCACGTGAGGTTAAATAAAAGTTCTACATTTTTTATCTGGGATCATGTGACTGCAGAAAGGAAGTTTCAGGTTCTGCTGAGCATTCCTGGAATCAGACGAAGCTGCTTTCGTGAGTTCTACATAGCTGCTTCTTTATGCTTGTACATGTTCTGAACAGAATGTGAAATTCAATATTGAATCTTCATAGAAAAAAAAAGTCAAATACAACAAAGGTATTGATAAATGGCAAAAAAATTACACCGATGAATAGCAAACAGTCATCCTGCACAACAATTAAACCAAACCAAACCAGATAGATAAATAAATGTAGCACCTTTAATATTTTCTCACTTTCCTGGAATCCAATTTAATTCAATAATAAGGTATGTATTACATTTATAATAAAACCAGGAAAGGCTTAAGCTTGCCCATCAGTATAAATAGTGATTACTGTTAATACTGATAAGAATATCAGAGAAAAGAAAACATTATTTATTTATTTATTTATTTATTAATGGGACTTATATGCCATTAGTGAGAACTTCTAATCTCACAATTTAGACAAAGTCCAGAATAGAATTAAGGATATGTTGGAGTATTGAGAATCAGGCCCCCTCTCTGGAATGGGTAAACAGTGAGGGAGGGACCTGTCTCTCTTTGACTCCAGCTGGCTGAGAACTAGATAGAGATTGGTGGGCAGGATAATTTAAGAGAGGGGAGAAGGAGGGTATGGTGATATAAGCTTCAGTTTTAGACATGGGAACATTAAACATTTAAATTAAATCTACTGGGCAAATTAATTTGCCAAGTTGGATGATGATGTATTTATTATTAATAATATGTTGATGATACCCAATTGCACATCTCCATCCAGGCTCAGGTATAGATGTAGTAGAAGTCCTATCCCAGGGCTGATGGCTATCAGGGTTTGGATGGGGAGAAACAGGTGACAACTTAAACCAAACAAGATGGTGTTACTATTAATTTAAAAGCCTTATGATTCCAAGTGTCTTTGACTTTTGATGAAGTTATGGTCCTGCAGAGAGAACAGAGTTCCAACTTTAAAACTTCTGGATACACAGCTCCTGCCCAAGGAGCAGATAGAAGTTATGGGCAGAAGGCATTATGCCCAGCTTTGGCCGATTTCCAGTTGCAATCTTATCCATAACAGGATGCTCTGAGGACAATTATTTATTTTATTTATTTATTGGATTTCTATTGCCGCCTATTTACCTATGAGCCTCTGTGGCACAGTGGTTAGAGTGCAGTACTGCAAGCTACTTCTGCTGCAGCCAAATGCCTACAATTTGGCAGTTCAAATCCCACCAGGCTCAAGGTTGACTCAGGCTTCCATCCTTCTGAGGTGGGTAAAATGAGGACCCAGATTGTTGGAGGCAATAAACTGACTCTGTAAACTGCTTAGAGAAGGCTTTAAAGCACTATAAAGTGGTATATAAGTCTAAGTGCTATTGCTAATATACTTATGATCTTGCCTCTCCTGATAACAATAATTCTGTGGCGAAGTAGCGGGGCTAAAAATTAACAAGGAAAAAACTAAAATACTTACCAAAAACATGACAAATATACAAAAAGAAAACTTAACAAGGATAATGGACATCCAGATGACAAACATTAAATATTTGGGAACTGTAATTTCGACAAAATGTTCAACGCTTAAAGAGGATAACTATACCTCACTAATTAAAAAAATAGCTGAAGACTTCAGAAAATGGAGCAATCTAAGACTCTCTTTTATGGGGAGAATTGCATCAATAAAAATGAACATATTACCAAAATTACTGTTTCTATTGCAAAATGCTCCGGTAAAATTAGAATTTTTTTTTAATCAATTGGATAAGTTAGCATCAAAATTTATTTGGCAGGGAAAAAAGCCCAGAATTAGACTGAAATTGTTACAGGATGCTACTGAAAGGGGAGGATTTGGTTTACCGGATTGGGAAATACACTATAGAGCGGCCACTCTGACCTGGATTAAAGATTGGATAAGTGTTAAAAACAAAAGAATATTAACATTAGAAGGATATAACTTACAGGTAGGGTGGCATGCTTTTTTGTGGCAGGACAAACACCAAATTCATGGTTATTTCCAAAGGCAGACCTTACTAAGTGCATGGAACAAAACTAAATCTCAATTCTACATTGAAATACCAACTTGGCTATCTACATTAGAAGCGTTAATGTACCCATTTATCGCAACGAGGACAGGTCATTACATATGAGGACATATTAGATGAGAAGGGAAACTTAAAAACAAGACAGGAGTTGAAAGATTTGGGATTTGGGCCTACTTACAATTACAATCAAGGTATAGTAAAGATATGAAAGAATGGGGTATTAGTAAACAGAAAACAGAATTAGATAAAATATTATTAGGAGCGGATGAGAAATTGGTTAAAAAAATTTATAAAGTACTATTGGAATGTAAATTGGAAGAAGAAAAGGTGAAAGAAACGATGCTGGCCTGGATGAAAGATTTTGGATATGGTATAAATCTGGAAGATTGGGAAATTTTATGGGACAGGAATAAGAAAATTACTCTGGGGGCATCATATAAAGAAAACTTACTAAAATGTTTTATTGATGGCATATCCCGCCATCAAAACTAGCAAAAATGTATCCGAAATTATCTCCTAAATGCTGGAAATGCAATAAAAAAATTGGAACTTATTACCATGTATGGTGGAAATGTGAAAAAGCCCAAATATATTGGCTGAAAATCAGAAACTGGTTAGAAGAGATGTGTAAAATTAAATTAGAGTTCAGACTGGAAATTTTCTTATTGGGAATTAATGTGGGGAAATATAATAAAGAGATAATATATTTAATAATCCATGTCACCATTGCCGCGAGATTAGCTCTTGCCCAAAGATGGAAAGGAAATGATATGCCAGAAGAGATGGAAATAATTAGAAAAATTTGGTGGTGTGCTGAAATGGATAGAATAATTCAAGAATTAAAAGATAAGACTGAATCTGATTATTACACCACTGGTTAAAAAAAAGGAGTAACTCTAGGAAGGATGATTAATATTTATGTACATATGTAAATTTGTATTTTTTGTTACCTATGCACCACGTTCACTGTTTTTAATGTTTTTTCTGTTTGTTGTTCATTAATAAAATTTATTAAAAAAAACAATAATTCTGTGGTTACCAGTGTGTTTCCTATAGTAATTAAAAGTTTTGGTTTCTTTAAGTCCCTCTCTGGCGTAAGGCTGGGTAGTTAACAAATTACTTTCCTTTTATGGTTCCTGCCCATCCCTCTTGGATATGGAGACAGTATCCATGGAAGGTCCCTACCAAACAGCAGTTGCAGTGGAAGGTGTGTTGATAAGAGATATTTTCAGTGGCAGTTCACTGAGGGTCAGCTTGTCCCCAGTCAAGAATGGCTTGCAACCCAACACTTTCAAAATAGTAAAAACTGATTTTTCCAAAAGGACTTTGGGAATTGATTACTGTATAGGCATGAGTGTGTGTATGTGGGTGTGCATGTGCATATACATGAATATATGTAAAGGGCACAATTTTCTTGTATGCTAAAATTTGCTATATTTTTATGGAATTTAAAAATGTATATTTTGCTATTTTAATATTTGCAGCCCCCTGTGATCTAAGAGAATTGAGGGGGTAGTCTGAAAACAGATACTTTGAATAATAAGCTTAATATGAACCTGGACTTGTTCCCTTTTTTTGTGGGGTGCGGGGGATGGATTTCCTCTTAGAATGACAGATTTTTGGAACAACCAGATTTTTTTTCTGCCTTTAAGAGATTCCAGCTGTAAAAATGACCCTGACATAAAGAAGAAGAAAAAACCCCATCGTGTAACCAAAATAATTTATCAAGTTGAAATACTCTCCCATGTGTTTAACTAACTAACAAACACAGGAAACAAAATATTTAAAAATAGCCAAAAAAGTATCTAAAGCATGGAAAAAATTGTGAGGGCAGAAAAAGATCTTGCCTTATAAGAAGGGGTGGGAGTCATAGCCCTTCTAAGGGAGGAATTGTGCATTAAATGATCTGTGTTAATTTCTGTCAAACATTAAATGCAACCATAGTAGTTCAGTCTGTAAGTACTTACCAATAGCAATTCCAATAACATGGCCAGATCCTAAAAGAGAAGACAAGCCAAAGAATAAATGTGATGAAAAACTTGAACATATTTAGCAAAAGTTTCACACTATTTTAACATACATATACAGTAAATCCATCATGTTATTCCCTTTTTGGGTAAACAAAATTACTCAAAGCACGTAAAGAATATAAAGCAAAATAAATAAAACAGAGGAAATATGAGATAGCTAAAATGATTAAGGCTAATTATGCCAATACAATTCACTACTTGCCATAACCTTGTAGTGTCTATATACTTTCATTCATCAATACTGTTCTGATAAGATTCAATCATTTTCATTTAGAACTTCAACATCTTTCCCACTTTTTTAGTTTTGCACAGATAGACATACACACACATACATGCAAAACTAAAAAAAGGGAAAGATATTGACATTCTAAATGAAAGTGTCTGAATTTGAATTACTGAATTATTCAAATTCATTTGAAGGTGACTGAATTATTTGTTAATTTATTATCTTTAACAGTGATTGCAAAAATATTTCAGGACTTTAAGTATAACATTGTACACGTATTTTGAAGTATAGGACTGTGTAAGAAATTTTGAAATACATTGGTATGAAATTGACCAGAAAGATTTTTAAAAGGATTCCTGAATAATTCATATTCTCTCCCTCTCTTTTATCTCTCATATTTCAGAGAATTTAGAGAAAACTATTTCAGAGCAAAAAACCAAAAGTGACCTCTTATAGAAATGCAAAAGCTAGTCTAAATAATTACTTTCCATCATCAATACTTTGGGGTTTTACCTGGTTCACTCTTGGGAGTTGTTTGAGTTGTAGTTGAGGGCCCTGCAGTTGCTATAAGACAAAAAAAAGGTTTAAACACTATGTCAGCTTTGAAATTCAGCTTCCGACATAATGGGAAGGGGGGTGGAGAGGTGATTAGTTCAAGGTTATTCTGTATGTCGTACTAAGAAACTCCAGTTGCAGTTAATTGGTTCTCGTGATTTATGAAGTGTAGAAGTGGGAGGAGAAAAAGGTGGATTCTGTGTAGCGCCTGAAAATTCTTCCACTTTGGAAAATGCCTTAGACATAGCAGATCTGTTTCTAATAAATCAATTGGAGGGAATACGTCTCGGAGTGATTGATATCTTGGATACTTTCTGGATGCCTTACACACTACTCTGGACCTTTTAGGCAATGTCATGCATAACACTTAACAAGCTGAAAGACTTCATAAATTATAACAGTAATCTAATAAAGAAAACAAATAGTTGGAAGATAGATAAACAATTTAACTGAAAAAAGTATAATATAATATAATATAATATAATATAATATAATATAATATAGGATAACATATGTTATAAGCAAAATTCTGCAAGAGTAAACATAGCCAGTATGTTAACAGCATCTAGCTTAATCAGAACTAAGCAATGAAAATATATCAACACAAAAACCAAGGCTCGGCGGGCAAGTGGAGGCAGTGGCAGGGGAGGGGAAATGGTTTTGCGCATGCACACTGCTTTCAGAAATGCAGCTCCTGATATACATGGTAGTTTATCAAAAATTGCTTTGAAAAAAGAAAGTCAAATTTAAAATTTTGATAAACTACCATGTATACCAGGGATCCCCAGTCCACAACTCAGTGCTGGACCACAGCCCATTCAAAATGGGGCTGCAGAAGTGGTGAGTGAGTGTGCACATGTGCATGCACGCAAAGCTGCATTTGTGAAAGCAGTGTGCATGCACAAAACCATTCCCTCTCCCCTCCCCCGCCTCCACTGGTCTGCCGAGCCTGAAAGATTGGAGACTGCTGATGTATATACTTTTTAAAAAGGGTTTCACAACATTTTTTACAAGAAACTGAGTGTAAACTGGAATCCACATTCCAAGTTACATAGCACAATAGAATATGCATTTCATAGATGAGGCAGAAATTGGATGTAAAGCAGAAAACAGGTACAAATATAAATCACATATTTGCCCTGCCAACCAAAGAATGTGCAAAAGAACACTATATTAGTGATACCAAGAAAGTTACAACACATCATCATCCCTAAAGACATATATCCACAGGTATCCATGCACACATTGTTTTATCCTGTTTCCTAAAAAGTCAGAGGGGAAAAAAGACCTCTTTGTTTCTCCCATATTTTTGATTGTTGTGAACCACCTAATTGTTGAGAATTGGGTTGCATACAAATTTAATAATTATTATTATGGTTCACTGCACTATTAACCAGATATTTAGACTGGGTTTGGCATTTTTGTTTACTTATCGAGTGCTTCCCAAGGACTTGGGTCAGGCAGATCTAGATGTTTGATGGTGTTACAGATATCATCTCAATGGAAGCTGCTCCGAGTAAAGCTGTATTTTGTAATTGACTGATGGCGAATCTGTCAATGCCAATGGTATTCAAGTGGTGCTTCAGCTGTTTTGGGATTGCACCCAAGGCCCCTACTACTATTGAAACTACTTTGCTTGCTTTTGCCACAGTCGTTCTATTTCTAGTTGTAGGTCTTTGTATTTAGTTATCTTCTCCAGTTCTTTCTCTTTTATTCTGCTGTCTCCAGGCACTGTCACATCCACTATCCAAACATTATTGTCTTTCTTATTGACAATTGTTAAGTCTGGATGTTATGTGTCAGAAGCCTCTCTCATAAAGAGCCTTGGTGGTGCAGGCTATTAAACGCCTAGCACTTAGTTCCAGCTGCCTGTAATTACTGCAGGCTCGAATCCCACCAGGCTCAAGGTTGACTCAGCCTTCCATGCTCTCGGGGTAGGTAAATTGAGGACCCAAGATTGTTGGGGGCAATAAGCTGACTTTGTAAAAATGCCGCTTAGTAATAAGCAGGCATATACAATGGAATGAAGGCTATTGCTGAGCGCATTGGGTTGTGCTCCAAAAATTGTAAGCCGCCCTGAGTCTTCGGAGAAGGGCAGCATATAAATATGAATTAAAAAAATTGAATTCTAAAGTCCTAGAGCAATTTGGCTTCTTCATTTTTAATGGTTTTCTCTATTTTATGGTCCTATTCGTTCTTGCTTGCAGAGTTTCCAGGGCACCATTGTTGCTACTTTGTCATGCCATTGCTTGCAGCCAGTCTGTGTGATCTTCTTGCAGCAGGTTACGGAGTGATTCACTGTTTCTTCAGCTTCTTTGCATAGGCGGCACTTACTGTCTGTTGCTGTCTTCTCAATTCTGGCTTTGTATGCATTTGTTCTTAAGGCTTGGTCTTGAGCAGCCAGAATTAATCCCTTGGTCTCTTTCTTAAACTTTCCTGCTCTTAGACATTGCCAGGTCTGCTTTCCCTGCTATTTTTTTTAATATACTGGCCATGTAGCACTTTGTCTTCTCATGCCTCCATTCTGTTCTTCATTTGGTCTTTCTTATAGGCCAGTTTGGTCTCTCCAGTAGTCTGTAAGTTTTCCTGGTATATTAATTTCTGTGCATCTTCTTCATTGTCCTTCAGATATTCTTCCAAAGCCCTTTTTTTTCTTTTTCAATCATCTGATGTACTTGCCACATTCCATGCCCACCTATTTGTCTTGGTAGTTAGAGTCTGTCAATGTTGCCGTGAAGATGAAAGGCATAATTCACTGTCATTATTTTTCTGGTCTTCCCATCCATTGCTTTTAGTTCTGCTTGGGTCCAGTTCATTACTCCTGCTGTGTATCTAATGACTGGAATTTCCCAGGTGATGATTATCTTGATGGCATTTCCTCCATTGAATTTAAGATCTTCATTCTCAATATTTTCATCTCTAATTTTTTTCTTGACTTCAGTGTGCTTGATGTAGTCAGCATGAAGGATACCCAAGTATTTGTACTCATCATCTTCATCCAGATTTTAATATTATTTTCAGAGGGTATCTTGATTCTTTCAGTTTTCTGCTATTTTTCCCTTTAAGATAGTGAGTGTGGCATATTTGTCCAGTCAAAACTCCATTGCCATATTTTCCCTAGATATAAGGAGAGTGCTCAGCAGTGGTTCTATTTCAGATAGTGTTTTTCCATAAAGATTATCCATCTAAGGAGGATGGGATAGCATTGCAGATGTTTTTGATGTTTGATAATCATGAGCTAAGTTATTGATAGTAGAAATAATGCAATGATATATAGTAGTGGTGATAGTGAATCTCCTTGAAATATTCCTCTTGATATTAACCTCCCCCAGTCCCTCACCATCGACCTGCAATTGCGTCTTCCACTGTGCCATTGATCTTTGCACAAAGCTTCTAATGTTTCTACTGAGTTCTGTTATTTCTAAGCACCTGATTATCCAGTCATGTGGCAGTGTTGAATGCCTTATTGTAATCAATCCATGCTACATTTAAATTGGTCTTCTCTTGTAGTTTTCCAAAATTATATTGTTTTTGTTATGATTATTTAAAGAAATTCCCCTGACACAATGCATTATCTGTTTAAAAAGAAAAAGATTAAAATGTATACTAAGCATAAACAATTAAAGCAGAAGTTAACAGGAACAATTAAGAATAATTGCATTGGTCAGATTTCATGATGGCTGATGAAGAAGGTACCTGATAGAATTTCCTCCTTTAAACCTCAAAGGAACAAAAAAAAGGCAGAAGGAAGATTAAGTGGAAGAAAAAGCTGAGAATGTATCAAAGAAAAGCAAGATGGAGATACACTCTCTAAATTAGGCCTTATGGGAAACTAGTCTTAAAGGAAGTCCAAAAATCCCTAGCAATGATAAAATATTCCCAGTAAAAATGAAACCAAGAATGCCAGCTACCTCCCCTGAGTTAAGACAGAAAAGGTTGGCATTGTTAAAGATGTTTAGCTCATATATGGCATAGTTTTGGAGTAAATTTGAGGAGTCAAGAATGTTTTGTCATGGAGAACTCCAGCTTGAGATATATCATAATTTCAGAGATGTCTGTAGAACCACAATGTTTTTTTTTTCTTGAGAGGTTTAAGACGCATTTTTCCTCTTAAATCCTCCCCCTCCTGGAAAATTATTTTATTTGCATAGACTCCAGATGCACTTTGGGAGTTAAGGTTCAGTAAAGAGATTCCGTCAATTGTGGTGTACGAAAGTAGAAAGCTAAATTCTTGTGGCTACTTGCAGAGTTTTGATAGACAAATCATATAAAGCAAAGCTGCAAATGTTGCCACAGCTTTCTTAGAGAGACTGCAGATCCCAAGTGTTACTGTCACTTGTCAGTTGTTGATATAATTTACATGATTATGCTGGTTAATGAAGACTAGAAAGATCCAAATAGCTTTATTAGGCCAGAAATAAACAAAATTCAAGCAAACAGAAGGCTAGTGCTTTTGAGGCCCTTAGAAAATGGACCAACTCTATTTAATGTTAACTGATTAAAGAAATCTAATGGCAAAATGTTGCTTTGCAGTCAGAGAGATGTTTTGATTGGGTTTGGCATTTTGTCCTCTTACAAATAGTCCTTCACTTATCACCACAATTAAGTTTAGAGTTTGGGTAGAAAGTTTATTATTATTATCTTCTTTGCCTATTTTTTTAATGTATTAGCCATGTAATACTTTGTCTTGTCTCTTTTTTATTCTTTATTTGATCTTTCTTCTGAGCCAATATTCTTCAGTACTTAGTAAGCCTTCATGGTAGACTAGCTTCAGTGCATCCTTTTTACTATTCTTCAGATATTCTTCCAGTAACTTTTTTTTCTTCCACTGTCTAGTATACTTGCAACATTCCAGTCCTACCTATGCTCCTTGATAAGCATATGGATAAGGACTGGAGATGTGTTATTTTGCACTTACTGGTAAGTGGGTTCTCTATATCTGTAAAGACAGTTGACCTTCCAGGCTTTAAAACAAATGCCATTTGACAAATTTGCCTATAACCATAACATTTGCAAGAAACTCAGCGTCTGGTTCCCAAACAAGTATCAAGCAACAACCACTATAGCAACAACACAAATAGAAACCAACACAAACTGTTACACTGGATACATAATTATCACCTTCTAATAGAGAAATCAAAACTTTGCAAAAGGGTGAATAACAAGACAGAAAGCAATTACAATCATTTGGGGTTTGATAATGTTCAAAAATGCAGAACAGCTCCCTGATGATTAAAAAGGTAGTGATTTTTGAATAAGCAACCATTCAAGACTTGAATCAAATGTGAGTTGCCTTGAAGGAGTATCCTGAACAGAAGAAACGTCCATGTTAGGAGCTCCCATTTACAGATCATTCCTGAAAACAATTCTAAATTAGAGACTCATGGCTCTTAAGTGGAAGAAAACAGGAAGAGAATGGGGCAGAGGAGCAGCACATATAATAGGCATATTGCATCTTGAGCTGCGTTAGGAATTATACATCAGCTGAATAGATGTGACAGATTTTACATAAAACCAATAGCCAGGCCTAGAAAAAAACAAAGGCTGATGTGAAGATAACTGGGATCACCATAGTCAAAATACTCTGCATAGTGATTGGCTTTGGATACATTTTGATAAGGTGATAAATTATTTGGAGAGCAACAACTTACAGCAATGTCTATCAAAGTGAATCTCTCCCTTAAATAGTCTCAACTCTGTGGAGTACTCAAAGAAGAGTATGGAACAGTAAGCCCAGCAATGGCTATCAGACAAAACTAGCATGATGAAACTTATAATTACAGGTTCTAAATTAGTGGATTGTGTGTGGGCAGGATTCTTAACTAATATTACAATACTTCTTCCCCTCAGATCAGAATTGAGTGAGACAAATCTTTTAGGAGCCTTTAGCCTTTTGCCATATGAAGTCCACAATGTTAATACCTATGCAGGAGAATCCTGAGGGCTCCAGCAGATGACCAGTATTTCATGCACACTTGAGAAGAGATGCATGAAGGTTCCCAGGAAACTTCTGAGGCGTGGCAGAAGCTTTGGAAATAGTTGAAGATGACGGAATTGGAATTTGCAGCTGTAAGAGCTTACTCTTGCTCCCTAAGAGTGGTTCACAAATGGATGAATGATTGCAAAAAACTTGTTCAATAATCACTTGGCAATATTTTCAAGAATTTACAGTATGATGCCCCAACAAACAGAAAAGGAAGTCCCTTCTATCTAAGGGGAAGATTTGCTTCTGCAACAATGACGCTTGCAAAACAGCTCCTTCAAGATCATTAGGTCAAGACTAAAAGGCTTTGGAAGAGCAGTTGTCCTAAATTTGTTCATGCATAATCGCAATTAATTAAAATCAATGTAATATAATAATATAAATATAAAATGAGTAAAATATAAAAAATTCCAGATCAATGATAAGCTGAGAAAATAGACACAGTATTATTCTGATTTTGAAAGACCAGTGAGGGTTCCGTTTATTCCTCCACAGACTATATGAAGAGAATTCTTGCCAAAGAATCTATAAACTCCAGAAGACTCTACATCACGGGTGTCAAACTTGCTGCATCATGTTGCTGTCATGTGACATTTCACAATGTTTTTTCCCTTTGCAGAGCAGGGGTGGGCATGACCTATGTGTGACATATCCGGCCCGTGAGCTGCCAGTTTGACACCTCTGCTCTACATTATTCAGGGCTTGAAGATTTGCAGAACCACCTTTCTCCATGAGTTTCTGCTCTGGCCCATTAAAAAAAAAGTGTCTTAAGAGATCTGGGATGCATATTTTCTCTATTGTGATGTCTGTCCTTTAGAACCACACCCTAAGCTGACACTGCAGCTCTTTAACAGGGCCTTGAAGATCTAAACTCCTAACATCTCTTTTAAAACTTGTGAAATTCAGTTATAATCATGGTGATAGTAATGGGGAGTCAATAACACTGTAAGATAATTTGTTTACGTTCAGTGCTCCATGGGGATCCATATTTGTTCCTTGGGCAAAAGGGAGATTTACATATCAGTTTTTTAAGACTTAAGCATATGTCATTCTTTCAAGAGGCAAGGAAATACCACTATAGTTTATTAAATGAAATGAAACATATTCCCCAAGTATGCACAACCCCATAACTGTAAGCCATTCTGTAGATTAGTTGCACAAGAAAAGGATGGAAAGCAGTTAAGGTAACAGTTGTGGCTATAGGGTTTTTCCTCCAAGACCACATAATCTGAACCCTAAAAAAGAATTGTGATTGGCAATCCAATCTTCTGATGACTCACCTTTAGTGCTATCTTCTTTTGGAGAAACAGTGCCAGGCCTAGAGGGAATTGGGGGAGTAGAAGGAACAGCAGGTGTGGGGGATTTGGTTGGTTTGGGAGTGGTAGGGGCTACACAAAAAGAGAGGGGAAAATGTTTATGTAGTTTTCTCCAGACCCAGGGTGTTCAACTTTAAAGTTTTCAACACTGATGTTCAACAAAGTTTTTAAAAAGATTACTTACTCTTATCACAACTTGGAAGAGACGGTTTCCACTGACTATCAGCGCCACATTGAATTGAAGAAGACCCTAACAAAGTGTAGCCAGGATTGCATTCAATCTGTAACTTATTCTCATACGTATATGTAGCTTGAAACACACTTGCCACGTTTCCATTTGGGATGCTTGGTCTACGGCACTTGACCTCTGAAAAAGAAATCAATGTTTAGTTTGCACCAAATATTGCATCAATAACCAACTGGCTTCATGAGGGGGAAATGAAAAAGTATGCCATGATATTATCATTACACAAATGCTGTAAGTTACATATTTCTGTCACAGAGTAGGAAATAAGGACATAATGGTGGCATGCATGCATATAGTGGCATCACCATGTGATGTAATTATGGTTTGCTACTGGCATTAGTAATCTTAAGCCTAGAAACCATTATATGCTTACCTTTGGCTGAAAAGAATAACTATCTAATATAGCTGCCCCTTGTTTGCAGGAGTTGCATGAAACAAGATTAAATGGATACACAAATGATTACCTGCAGATTTAATAATTAACTGACCCAAATACATAATTGTTATTATAAATATGCAACATTGACAGACATTGAGGTATAGTATCTTAGATTAGGATGAAAGAACCCTAAGATTTCTTTTTTATGATTAAGAAACGTGGTTCTCTTGGAGTTGGGAATGATCTCATTAAATTATAAGATACTATCCAATGTTTTAGCTTGTAATTACTCCCTGGATGGTGTGGGGTTTGATAGAAATGCTTTCGGTTGAAGAATACACCACTCTCCTTCTGCTCAAGTCCTTGGTTTTTAGTCTATTCTTTAATTTTTATAACTTTAATTGTTCTTATAATTAAGATATTTTTATTATATTGTAAGCCAGTCAGTCACTTTGGATAGCAAGATGGCCAGAATATAAATGTAATAATAACTAAATCAGAAAGAAATGATTTTTTAAAATTATGCTCCTAACACAATGGAGCACAAGTCCAATCAAGTTCTCAAGGGGATAATTACCAAATTTGAACACAATTAATAAATTATTCAAACTATGTTTACATTGCTTTCAATTCTAACTTGTACAAACTTGTTTCATTCAGATAAATTCCACTTGATAATCCACAGCTCCCCAATGCTTAGAAGATAAGATTACCAGATTTCAACAAGAGCATAAATGTATGGAACTAATGGAACTAATAAAAAAGCAATTTGACATATTGAAGATAAGGAAAATAACATAAACTCTATTACTTTTGCATTCGGGTGAAGGCAAATCCCACTTTCCATCAACACCATTTTCTGCAACTATACACGTAATAGTAGAATTTCCAATAAGGGAATAATCACGATCACACCGATAGATTGTTACCCAGCCAACATCATACATATCTGAAGAATCGGGATCATATTCTCCATTGGCAATTAGAGGAGGACGAGCACAAGGAATACCTGGAGAAAAAAAAATTCAATGAATTCAACTAGGCTAGAATTGCAAAGCATTCGGATTTAAATTTTTTCATGATACAAATATTTAGCTGCTTGAATTAATTTCTCGAATCCACCAAGTAAATGCACATTTTTGGAATTCTTTCTACCATCAACCAGAATACCAAAGACACTTTTCTAGTGCCAGGGACAACATTCCTATCTAATAAATATTTCCTGTCCAGATTCTGGGTAGGATTTCTTCATAATGTTATTATCAAAGTGGTCTTCCCCATTAGAATCTCTTCCATATGCAAGTTTAAACTAGAAAAAGTATGTTCTTCCTATGGAAGTACTATGGAGGTTACCCATCTCTTGACAGAATACAACAAAAGAATATACTGAGAAAAGTGATATGACTGACTACATTGCATGGCAGGTGATGCTCACAACAGAAGAGTCATAGACTGAAAGGCTGCCTGTTTACATTGTGCTAATGTGACTTGACCTAAAAGTTTTGAGATTTAAAGAGGCAGGATTCAATGCAAGGTTGTGATTTCAAAAAGCATAGCAGGAACAATAGTTTCTTTAGTGGACATGAATCATGTCAAGGTTAAACTGGTTATTTCCAAAAGTTCCAGATTCCATTGCAATATATTTTTTAAATATTTTTTCCTATGCTTAAGCCAAAGATAGTGAAAATTAGGAAAAGGCAGCATATGGTGGCTTCCTGTATCCAGTTTTTCCCCTTTGTGTAGATCGGAACCACATTAGCTCTTCTCCAGTCTTTGGGTCATTCCCCCATGCTCTAGGAGCAATGAAAGACTATACTGAGTGGTTCCAAGGTTATGTCTGCCAGTTTCTTCAAAACCCTGAATGGAATCTATCTGGTCAAATGTCTGTGGAAATTCTCCATCCTCCAGGTCATAAGCTGTTTCAAAGGTGCCTTTTCAAAAGGCATCTGGACTGATTTTTATCCTGAGGAAAAAGAACAAAATGTTTCACTTCTCATCCAAGAACTGATGAAACTGATGAAGCTTCTTGGAGGAGAAGTGAAACGTTTTGTTCTTCTTGCTCAGAGAAAAAACCAATCCAGTTGCCTTTTGAAATACCATGTTTGAGACAATCCATCTGGTCCTTTGAATTTGAACTCATCTAGATTCGCTATGTATATCCAGGTTATGGTTGTCTGAAAGGTGCTTTTTCAAAAGACAACTGGACTGCCTTTGTTTTTGCTTGAAGATGTTTCATTTCTCATTCAAAAAGCTTGGGTGAGGTGAAGTTTCAGAACTGAAGCAGCTTCTTGGATGAGAAGCGAAACATCTTCAAGTAAAAACAAAGAAAATCCAGTTGCCTTTTCGAAAAAGCACCTTTGGGATATTCAACTAAAAGCTAAGCAGACTGAACTTTTGCTATTAAGCTAAACGCAAAAGCACCAAAACAATCCCAGTAAGTTTAAAATAAAGTATCATCTTACGGTGGCAAGTTGGAAGTTCTGTATTCCAGTCAACTACGCCTGATCTTACAACACACCGACGAGTGGTGCCACCTATCATTCTGAACCTAAGGGGAAGAAAAGTGTTATTTCTCAGCCATGGATTTAGAAATTTCTAAAATAAGCCACAACAGGTTGGATTCACAGAACATGCTGACTCAAACCGAATAAATTATATTATGATGTACTAAAATGTAGGATTCCAACCATTATAATACTCTGGTATTTATTTGCCTAGTAAGAATCTCTAGAAGTATATGCTGAGAACTTGATAAGTGCTATATATAAGAAGTGTTCATCTTCAAACCAATAGCAAAGCTTTATACCTACAGCACTCTGGTCAGCCCAAATCTTGCTCTCCTCTTTCCATTCCACATTCCCAAACAGATACAGCAAAGTTACTGAGATTGAGGAAGTCATATATATAAAAAACTTCTGAGGATACCAGCACAGTAGAAACTCGATCTATTTCAGTTAACAAACTTCAAATCCTGACCCTTTTCCTTTCACCTTATAGAGCCAGTGGTATGTAGCTGCTCCTTTCTTGGTTTGAAAGTAATTTATTGCCTCAAGCTAGCAGAAATGTAGGTTAAGATTAACAGGGCCAATTAAGTCCAACTTCCTACAAGTTGGACCTAAATTTAACATCCATTTGTAAGGCATGATAGCAATTTGCAATGCTGACAAAATAGGCAGATAAAGACAGCACCAAAGTTTCTTCCAGTTGATTCTGTCACCTCAAAAGCCAGGGTGATTAACAAACACCTACTGATATATTGCCAGAATTTTACTGAGTTACATATAAATGATGCCTTTAAATAATTTCTGCAGATTTCTACAAATCTGTTTTAAGTACTTTGAAAGATGTGTATGTTTCAAAGTAACTATATATTATAATTATCTATAGCTGTGATGGCGAACCTGTGGCATGCCGGAAGTGGCATGCAGAGCCACTTCTGCCGGCACGTGAGAGGTTGCCCGGAAGAGACCCACTGCGCATGCATTGCCCACCCACCAGCTGATTGTTGGGTATCTGGCGCGCATGCGTGGGAAACGTGCGCGCATGCGGAGACATGTGGGGTGCACAGAGGGGTCTCATGCACATGTGCAGAGATGTGTGGTGCAAGCGGGGATCGCGCATGCATGCGCAGAGGTGCATGGCGCGCGGGAGGGATTGCACGTGCATGCATGGAGGAATCATGCGTACGTGGCACGGAGGGGGTCACACGCGCATGTGCAGGGGACATGGGGGCCCCTGTGCACATTGCCTTCTGGGTGCTGGCACAGGAGCCCAAAAAAGGTTAGCCACCACTGATCTATAGGAATATAGATAATTATAATATATAGTTTACAATTCTGATTTTATTATCAATATTTTTTGTCGATTGCCTCCAAAGGTATTTTTACAATTTGCTTCAACAAATAATCTCTAACTTACCCATATTCACAAGCAAGGGTTACTTCTTCACCAAGTCGGAGGTCATTTGAAGATACTATTTTGCCATTTTCTATATGTGGAACAGGACATCGCTTTCCTAAAAGATTGGAACTGATGTTATCATGTGCCCTTGTGAGTCTTACAACAAAATAAACACAAGTCTAGAAAATGGTATTATTCTAGCTTTACATTTCTCCCTATTATATTACAGTTGCATCCCTCAAAAGAGTTATTTTGCAATGTAGAGCTACTTGGTAAACTATCCAGAGCTTCTGTACATCTCTTTTCAGTTCAGTGGCTGTTCATGCACTTACATATGAAAATAGACAAAAGTAGTTTATAAAACAGCTGCATGAATTGGAAAAAAGCTTGATGCTACTGAGTCAAAATCTTTCAAACATTCTCTGTGTATATTAAAATCTCTTGAAATTCTAATTATATAGTAACAATAAAAATAATTACCAACATAATTATAATTACATATGCATAGTATAGAACCATAGTAAAATAAATTACATGCTTAAAAAGAAAACAAAGAATTGGAGGGTATACATCATGTATAACAGGAAGGTTGTTTTTCAAAATTATTACATCTTCATCATAAAATGAATGGTATCGATATTTTTACAATATTTGTTCATCAGCACAATAGCCCACCTCTTCTCAATTATTTTACTTACTCAAGTTTTTAAATCACATAAAACAGTTTTTAAATCATATGAAACGTATTCGGTGGTAACATTCTTTAAACCTGAAGACATGATTGTACAGTAAAGGAGTGCCTAATTCTCTATCTCAAATTTCTTGAACATTTCTTTTATATTCTTTAAAAATTTTTGATATTAATAAATTGTGGGTTTACTCAATGTCTGGAGTTTCCAAAGTCTGTATGGTATCAGAGCCAAACAATGAACACATCAAAAGCTTTAGTTCTATGTGTTACATTCTTTCTACAGAATGTCAGAAGTGACCATGGTTTCTAAATAAAAGTGTGACCAAGTATTTTAAGGAAAATATTCCAAAGTTTTAATTTCTAATGTTAATGAAAATAAAATTTTAATATCTGCCCCATAAGGCCCAAATATTTCTGATCACTATCGAAGGCTTAATTACTAAAATATTTTGAATCAGGAATTTAAAAATGCTAAATAGTAACTTGAGCCAACAATGGCAAGTAGTCAAAATAACTCTAATAGCGGATTGTTATTAACAAGCTAGTCCTTTAAAATCATAAAAATTAAAATCACCGTAATTGTATAAAAGCTTAAAGAAATCCTGGTTACTTGTTCCTTCCATGAATATTTCACTGTTAATTTATCAATCTGTTTAAAATATTTAAGTGGAACCAATGACCTTGGTGCAATATTGATGCTCCTCAGAAACAGAGATATCTTTAACCACATCTTAATATCCTCACCCATCTGGGAAATTCAAATCAAAGCTCCTATCTACTAGACAGGATATTTTCCCAAGAATAATAATCCCCAGGTATTTCATAGATTCTGGAGTACCTGTATAAATGAAGCTTAATTTTTATGTCTATCCCTGAAGACCTTTTTATCAATAATAAATATAAAATTAAACTTATTTCAATTTATTGAATTCAATTTATTGAAGACCCATATTGTACAATTTCTACACTTTAAGGATCTCGGTCCCCTCCTTCCCCTTAATGTATTACCTTGAAACGGGATAGTAAACAATTATCTTTGTCATGCATAAGGTAATGGGGAATAAAAATTCTCATAATCCAATAGTCAGAAGAATTTTCAGTTACTGTTTTATTCCAAGTAAGTTATAGGCTGGAAATTAAATGTACAACTTTAAATCTAACAATTTTGAAGAGTTGAGCGTATTTCATTCAACATTGCATAGCAGCCACTGTTGTAGACAAAAGATACTCACCTTGACAAAGTGTAGGAAGATCTGACCACTTACTAGTGTCAAGACATGTCATTCTAGGTTGTATTCCAGGTATATTTTCATAACCTGGGATGCACTTTAATCTCAGATTAGTTCCAGCTGGATAGGTATCTTCTAGGACTCCCTCTCTTAGTGAAGAATGGAGAGGTAGATTTGGTCTTGGGCAGTCACCTGTAGATAAGTAAAAAATGAGGAAGTTCCGAAGTAGAGAACAGAAATAAATGCCTGTCTATTTATTTATTTAATTTATATTGCCGCCTATTTGCCCATGGCGACTCTAGGTGTCTTACAGAATGTAAAACCATATTTAAAATAAAAAACAATAAAAACTAACAAAAAGAATCAAATAAATTAATAAAGTACAATAGAACAAAATCTGGAAAAAAAATAAATAAAAAATCACCCCCAATTCCCAACCCTGCCCTGACAACAGCAGATCACACAAGCCATTTGATGGGCTCCATCCTGCTCTGGGTTCCGCAGGCCCTCTGGCAGAACCAGGTCTTCAGTGCCAGGTCTTCAGTATTAGTGAGGGGGGGGGGTCATTCTAATCTCTGGGGGAATGATGTTCCAGAGAGAGGGAGCCAGCATCCCTCAAGGATGTGACCCACAGCCTTCTCTGCCTCCCCACTCTAATGGGTCAGATAGATGTAACTGGCAAGAGACGTTCCCTCAGATAACCTGGTCTCAAGCCATGAAGGGCTTTAAAGATGACAACCAGCACCTGGAAGCAAATTGGCAACCAATGCAGCTCCCACAGGATGTGCACACCGGGGTCTGCACAAAACCATGCAGGCCGCTGCATTTTGCACCAACTGGAGCTTCCGGATGTTCTTCAAGGGCAGCCCCATGTAGAGCGCGTTGCAACAATCAAGACGGGAAGTGACTAGGGCATGAGTGACTGTAAGTAGAGATGACTGGTCCAGGAAAGGGCATAACTGGTGCACAACCCGCAGCTGCACAAAGGCCCTCCTGGCCACGACCGGGCTCTAAAGCACTATGAAGTGGTATATAAGTCTAAGTGCTATTGCTATTAGAAGAAGCACGCATTAAAACACATGAAATCATTGTTCCCCTCTGCTTGGCACCAGCAAAACAACACCTGGAGTACTGTCGGATTCTGAATCTTATATTATCATAAAGAGATTGACAGGTAGAACTGCTTCAGAGAGCAGTAACAAAGATGATTATGAGATGAAACAATTTTCCCTGACCACAGAAATTAGCATGAGAAATAACAAGTTGCAGCCAGCTGGATTTCATTGAAATAGGTAAAAAAGCCTCCAGATGATAAGACCTGTATAGCAGTTTATCTGTGGAGGTTGTAGATTTTCCATTTTTTGAGGTTCTTAAGTCAAATCCCTCATGGATTCTAAAAATAATTTTCCTATATTTTGCAATAAGTCAGACTAGACAAACTTTATGGTTTCTTCCAAACCTACAATTTTCTCATTTTCCTCTTCACTATACAAAGGAATACTTTTCCCCTCTTTTAGAGGAGCTTAAAGCTATCTATCCTATCTTAGCTTATTTTTTAAGGCAGGCAGACTGAAAACCATTCGTTTAGAGGTGGAAGAAACCTCAAATGCAATTTACCAGATTTCCTGCATGGATTGCCCCCTGCGACTATGTGGGACAGATGGAGAGGAAGCTAACCATCAGAAGGAACACAAGCAAGTAGTTAGGCAAGGAGCCTCAAACTCATTGATAGCTTCACATTACAATGAACAAGGACATGTTTTCCAACTTCATAGTTACGATTGTTGGCCCTGAGAAACAAAAATAGTCAGAGAAATGACTGAAGCCTGCAAAACTGGACCCCTGTCAGTCAACAGGAATCCTGATTTACCACCAGCTAATCGGGTACTTAGGAGCTGAGGGTTGTTTTCATGGTATGAAGACAACTTGGTCCTTAACACCAATAAGACCAAGCAGCTTATAGTAGACTATAGAAGGAATAGATCAGACATATATATCCCTTGCTTATCAATGGAGACTGAGTGGAGTAAGTGGTCAGTTTTAAGTTTCTGAGTGTTACCATAAAAGAGAACCTGACCTGGGGTGCTCACATTACAGTACTGGTCAAAAGGGCTCAGCAGAGATTATACTACCTGAGACTTCTCAGGAAACAACAACTGAATGAAAAACTGCTGGTTACCTTCTACCCCTGCACCATAGAAAGTATTTTAACTTACTGCACCTGTGTATAGTTTGCCAATTGCACAGTAACAGACAGGAAAGTGCTCCAGAGGATTAACGTCATTGCCCTGAAGATCACTGATTGCCCTCTCCCCTCTTTGGAAGAGCTTTATAGCTCCCGCTGCCTTAAGAAAGTTCAAAACATTCTCATCCTGGGTACCCTTTTTTGAACTATAACCATCTGACAGATGGCACAGGATAATAAAAACAAGGACAAAAAGGCTGAAAAACAGCTTCTATCCCAGAGCAGTAACTCTACTGAATTTTATTGTATAGTGCAATATTAATGCAATATCAGGGCTTTTCAATTCAATTGTATAGAATGCGAAGGATGTGTGTTGTGTTTTATTTTTATAGTTATAATGTACACTGAAGTTGGCATTTAATTTTGTTGCACAAGGTGCAATGACAATAAACTAAAACTAAAAAAAGCTTGGAAGAATAAATCTTTGATCCCCTGACTGATTCAGATTGGGTCCTGAAACATTCTCAAGAAAATTATTTTATTTGTTTTTTAACGTAATTATGCCTTTGGGCTTTACTACTGCAGTTATAACAGACTGCGTGAACATAGCCCTACTAGTGACTTAAATCAGTGGTTCTTAACCTGGACGATTTTGTTTTTCAGGGGGGTGATGGAACGAAAAGGGGCAACGTGGGGGCGAAGGAACGGAAGGGGGGCAATATGGGGCGATGGAGTGAGATATATTGGGAGAGAGAGAGAAATATCTATATTGGTAGAAAGGTAGGTAGGTAGGCAAAAAGACAGACAGGTAGGTAGATAGGTAGGAAGGCAGGCAGGCAAACAGACAGACCTTTTGGATGGATGGATGGACGGATGGACAGACAGAAAGAATGCAAGAGTGGCAGCACTTTGGGAAAGCGGTGGCGGCAGCTTTTTCCAACATGCTGCCGCATTCGAGGCGCCGGTTCAGGTGCGGTACAGCAGTCAATGGGTGAGCCTGCAGGGCCGGTGCCTCGAAAGCCCCCCTGCTGCCTCTTAGCGTCCCCAAGGGGGCCGGCAGAGGGGCACTAAGAGGCGACAGGGGGGCGTTCAAAGTGCCAGCCGGCCCTGCAGGTTCACCCATTGACTAGCACTGCTCTGGAGCCGGCACCTCCAATGCAGAAGCAGTGGTATGTTACGTGCTGCCGCAGCCACGTTCAACGCACCGCCCCCCTGCTGCCTCTTAGTGCCCCTCTGCTGGCCCCCTTGGCCTTGGGGATGCTAAGAGGTGGCAGGGGGCAGCGTGGTGAATGCTGCCACGGTGGCACATAATGCACCATCACTTCCACATTGGAGGCACCGGCTCCGGAGCGTTACTACAGTCAGTGGGTGAACCTGCAGGGCCGGCACCTCGAATGTCCACCTGCCGCCTCCTTGTGCCCCTCTGCTGGCCCCCTTGGGGATGCTAAGAGGTGGCAGGGGGGCGTTCAAGGCGCTGGCCCTGCAGGCTCACCCATAGACTGTAGCACCGCTCAGGAGCCGGCGCCAAAATGGGTGAAACTGCAGGGCCGGCTGGTGCCTCGAACACCCCCCTGCCACCGCTTAGTGCCCCTCTGCTGGCCCCCTTGGCCTTGGGGATGCTAAGAGGTGGCAGGGGGGCAGTGTGGTGAACGCTGCCGCGGTGGCACATAACGCGCCACCATTTCTACATTGGAGGCACCGGCTCCGGAGCGTTACTACAGCCAGTGGGTGAACCTGCAGGGCCGGCGCCTCGAATGCCCCCCTGCCGCCTCCTAGTGCCCCTCTGCTGGCCCCCTTGGGGACGCTAAGAGGTGGCAGGGGGGCGGTTATGTTGGGGGAGGGGGGCGATGACAACTTCCTCAATGGCTCAAGGGGGTGATTCTTTCAAAAAGGTTAAGAACCACTGACTTAAATAATCCTTAAATACACATTCTTCTGAACCTTGGCTTCAGAGTTCAGCTTTTATGTTCCCAAACAGAAGTGCACTTCTTGGTTTTCAGTCCCCATCTCAATTTCTGTTTGGCTTCTGTAACTCCAGAAACCAACTCACAGAGAAAAGGTCAAGTGAACAGGTCTAGACTGGAAAAACCAACTTCTTCCCCTTATAGTTAGTTACATTTCTGCTTGAGAGAGGACAACAAACATCAGCCACAAAACAACTATGATGATGTTACGCCAAGGAACACCTGCCCTCGAATAAAGCCTTGGCTCCCATCAGGAGCAGTAAGTACGAGGTGTTTAAAGAGCCTCCGTTCAGGTACTCAACTACCTCTGCCTTCCCAAAGACAGATCTGGCATAACACTTGGCTGTTTCTGAATCCCACAGTCAACTAAAGGGTTCCCGGTGGGGAAATGAAGGATGGAGAATCCACAGCCACCCGAGAGCCCTCAGGTTTGATCTGTGGTGGTACAGAGGTTTGAAAGCAGTACTGCAGGCTACTTTTGCTGATTGCCAGCTGCCAGCAGTTCGAGTCTCAACTACTTAAGGTTGACTCAGCCTTCCATCCTTCCGAGGTGGGTGAAATTGTTGGGGGCAATATGCTGACTCTGTAGAGAGGGCTGTAAAGTCTAAGTGCTATGCTGGTGCCAAACTTGGCAACTTTAAGACTTGTGGACTTCAACTTCCAGAATTCTCCAGCCAGCTATGCAGCTGTATGCTGACTGGAGAATTCTGGGAGTTGAAGTCCACAAGTCGCCAAGTTTGGAGACCTCTGCGATAGGGGTCAAACATCGGCAAATGGGCGTGGTCTTCGTTCGCAGCCCCCGCCTCTCCCTGCCCGCAGAGGGTTCCTGCTGGCGGCGTATCTTTCTTCTCCCTCGACTCAAAAGAGCTGAGCTGCCTTTGCGACAAAGCAACTGGAGCAGCTGCTCTGCCTGGCGAGGCGGCCTTCTCGTGCTCGCTCGCTCGCTCGCAAAACCACCAGAGATCGCGGCTCTCCCGAGCAGGGAGAAAGCGACTTCCGCGCCTTGTCGAGGGAACCTCCACTCCTTAAAGCAATAACTAAGGCGCCTCTACCCCCCCACATACCCCCGCCCATTTTAGAACCCGAATTTTAGCAGGCTTGGAGAGAGGGGGGGGGCAGGTGCCTCTTACTCACACAAAGCCGTGGACGAGAAGAGCAGCAGGAGCAAGGCCGCCGGAAGAACCCCAGCGGAACAAGAAGCGAAAAGACTCATCGTTAAACAGCAAACAAGAGCTTCAGAGGCAGAAAAGAGAGCAGCGCTGTCGCCAAATGCTACTGGGTGACTACAAACTGCAACACAATTTTTCTGGTAAATGGGCGTTGGCAGCTTACGTCTTTTATAAGCACTTCGTCACAAACAGGAAGGAACGACGGCGCCCTGTTCCGCCGATCAAGGGTAGCGCTGCGGTAAAGCGCAAGAGCACGTGGTTTCGAATGGGAACTGTGTTGCCCCGGGAGCAGGAAGGGCGGGGGTTTGAGCTCTCGCTGTGAAAGGAGTTTGCAAGAAAGTTGCGGTGGTTAAGTCGAAAAGGAAAAGAAAAAACACAGACCCCCCGCGGAGGTTGTACATCAGAGGTCTCCAAACTTGGCAACTTTAAGACTTGTGGACTTCAATTCCCAGAATTCTGGGAATTGAAGTCCACAAGTCTTAAAGTTGTCAAGTTTGGGGACCCCGGTTGTAAATGATGAATTCAGGTTACAAAGCTGGTATTTTGGATCGTCCCCAGTTTACCGATAGCTATGTGTTAGGTTTCAGTTCTCATAAATGGGGATAACATGACTACCATCCACCTCTTAAAACTCTAAAAGGTTCTGCAACTTGAAGACCCAACAACGCTGGAGAGTATCCAACTGGGAAAATATTGGTTGATGGGGCATGCTTGCAGTTGTAGTGATATTCTCATTAAATTGCTTTTTTAAAACCACGTTTTATGGAATGGAATAGGAATAGAGCTGGAAGGCACCTTTATGTTTTTATTTATTTGATTTGTCAGTCGTTTACAAGATAATAGGTATAAGAATGAACATGAGTATGAATACAGGAAATAGGTACGAATAAATGGGGACAATAGGACAGGAACGGTAGGCCTGATTGTGCACTTATGCACTCCCCTTACAGACCTCTTAGAAATGGAGTGAGGTCAATAGTAGATAGTTTAAGATTAAAGGAGTGGAGGTTTGAGGATGTAACAACAGAGCGCCCATGCTTTCTGAAAGCAAGCTGTTCCGCTGCTTGATTGTCCTCACTATTAGGAAGTTTCTCCTTAATTCCATGTTATTGACCAGCTTGGTGTAGTCTTTAAGATACCAAGCCAGAAACCAGGACAACATGGATTCTAATCCTGCCTTAGACTCAAAGCCAGCTGAGTGTCTTGGGCCAATAACTCTCTCTCCCTCTCTGCCCTAGGAAGGAGCAATAGCAAACCACTTCTGAAATATTGCCAAGAAGACTGCAGGGACTAGTCCAAGCACTCTTGATTCCTAGCAACTATCTGGAGAAGACCCTCCAAATATTGGCAAGATTTCAGAAGTGATTTCCATTGCCAATCATTCATGCTAGAGCACCAACAGAAGCAGAAATACAAATTACTTCTGCACTTAAAGATTAAGCAATTGCATCTTGTATATTTAAGTTACTTCTAAATAATTTCATTTTCTTCCAAGCAACTTGGCTTTTCAACAAATACAAAGGAAACTAGTTTTGAATAAGCACATAAAGGATTGTGCAAAAAAGTAAAGATGGTAAAAAATAAAAGTGCACTGTAAAACTTTTTACCTTTACTTTTTATCATGCATCTTATTTTTGTCAGTTGACAAAAGATTCGGCAAACATTTACATTAATAATTAGAAATATTTGAAGACAATTGTTTGTTAAGATCCTCATTACATAGGAGGCACCATGCTGAGTCAGACTAAAGAGTCCATTCTGTTTTTCAAAAATGACCAACCAGCTTTATTTTACCTTATGGTAAATAAATACTATTCTTTAATTTTATTCTGGGAGATGGAAAATACTGAAATAAACTTTTTTTTTAAAAAAAGTAGCAGATTTGCTCTTAAAATTGATAGAATGTTTCTATTTTTTATTGAGAGAAATAAAATTAAACCAGTGTTTTTCTAGGAACTGCTATGGCACTTAGAAACGTTGCTGTAAGGTAGTTAATGTTGTTTTTTCACAAAAATGAATGGCTGAGGCTGAGAATACATTCAAAGCTCTATGAAACAAGGTAAATACGGCTGAGAAGTTGATCCCTGGCTTGGAAGTTATATAATTTATTTTGGAGAGGGTTGCATTCCCCTAGTAAGAATAGAACTTTGTCAAGTTTATTGTAGATTTACTCATGTTACTGGATTCCTGCAGAAGTCACTGGGTAGAACAACCTATTAACAATTTTGGCTTGTACAATAACTCCAGCCTTTCCTGGCAAACAGTTTTGGGTTAATCACTTAAAGATGAAATTAGGGGATTTTCCTTGAGGGTTCAAAAGCTGCAAATAGCTCAGAATTCTATATATCTCCATTTCTGAAGGATCTGCACTAATCATTTAGCCGTTCAGTCATTTTAATAAACCACTGTTGATTTCTCTGGTCCTAAACAACTTTGAACTAGGATTTGAATAACTTTTAACAGAGTCCTTACATCCTGATAAGTACACTGTAGACTATTGATATTAATTGTAATACAGAAGTGGGCATTCTCAATTGTGGTACTAACCATATGAAATCAACTGCCCATATCTGTTCAGTAGAGACCCCCGCATCCACCCAGTTGTGGAATATTTCTACTATATTAAACACTTATCTGGTTGCCCAAATATTTTGGTTTTCTCTATCTTTCGTTAGCTGTTCTATAGTGTCTTAATAGTGTTAATTTATACCTTATTGTATTTGTTATTTAATGCTTTAGTCTATTTTTTTATATGTTTAAAAAGTAAAATGATTTTAAATGCAGGTCAGCTATGATTTGAACAAATTTCAAAGCTTCCCTCCTATAATAGAAAGAAAGGTGACAACATTCTTAAATACCTATTAGTTTTTCATTGAGTTCAATTAATAATTTTTATACCTATGTGCTGGGCAAAAAGTGAGAAAGGCTGACTAAAACTTGGGAATTCCAATTTATTCATAGTAAACATCTTGAAGGCCAAAGTTGATGAATATATAAATCCTCTGGCATCCAGCATAATCTGGAGACTACTACATTAACATTTTGTAATGGGAAGACAGATTACTTAACCCAAGGAAGGACATGTGCACTCAGTCTTTCCATTGAGTCATCTATGTTTGAATAAAGCAATGCATGATGATGTTTCAAATAAATTTAGCTTATGAACAATCATTGACACTTGGACTTTCAGGAAACCTGATACCAAGTACGTGATTTCCTCTAGTGTTGTATAAAACAAGCACTAATTATGTTCAATAGGTCACATATTTTTTAAAAAAACATTTTGTTCTTTCGGAATTTGAAACAAAAAAAGCTTACTTCCACACCCTGCTGTATCCTTAGCCTTGTAAGATTATTTGATTACTGCAACAAGCATTTGCTGCTAGAATGAGGTGATGGTCATGACAAATCAATGAATAAGCTGAATGTTCTATTGGAATGGCAAACAAAAAAATTGTGGAGGATAATGATATAAACAATTTCAAGAATGATAAATGCAGTCCCCACTGGATAACATTGGACTAATACACTATCCAGGTATCATTTAATATATGCCTCCAGCATATAAAATAAAAAATTGTGACACAGATTAATGGACACATACCTTAGTATATAGCAGGGATGCCAAGCTTGAGTCCTAACTCTACAATAAGGTCACATAAGTAGCCCTTAATAGGCTCCTTCATCCCATGAATAAAGATGTAACATTTCTGAAAATGTTGAAACCATCAAACAAACAAGCCTTCGGAAAAAAATTGAAATGTTGGGGAAAATAGAATTATATGCAGTATCCATTTCTACACTACTTTATTGATCTAAATTGACACTGCTGTTTTAAGAACATACAATTTATTTATTTTATTTATTGGATTTCTAAGCCACCCCGTCTCCCCAAGGACTCAAGCACAGTAAAACAATATAAATATACAATCAAAAGAAGATCAAATCTCAATATAATTAAAACATTAAAACAATTCTAAAAATTCCCCATATAGTCCATCCTCAGTCCAGGTCAGTAAGTTGGAATAACCATGTTTTTAGGCCCCGGAAGGAAGGAGGAGATCAGGGGCCACCCGGAGCTCCAGGGGCAGTTGGTTCCAAAGGGTGGGTGCTCCCACAGAGAAGGCCCTACCCCTGGGGGTTGCCAGCTGACATTGTCTGGCTGACGGGACCCCAGGGAGGCCCTGTCTGTGAGAGCGTACAGTGCGTTGGGAAATAGTCGCCGGCAGCAGGGTCTCCCGTAAGTATCCCGGTCCTAAGCCATGAAGGGCTTTATAGGTCAAAACCAGCACCTTGAATCTCACTCGGAGGGACTGGTAACCAGTTCAGCGCACGCAGGAGGGGTGTAACATGGGAGTATCGGGACACTCCCATCACAACCCACACCGCTGCATTCTGGACAAGCTGAAGCCTCTGGGTGGTCCTCAAGGGCAGCCCCATGTAGAGAGCATTGCAGTAGTCCAAACGGGAAGTGACAAGCGCATGAGTGACTGTACATAGGGCGTCTCGGTCCAAGTAGGGGTGCAAAAGGCGCACTAGACGAACCTGGGCAAATGCTCCTCTGGCCACGGCTCCCACCTGTTCCTCTAAACTGAGCCGTGCATCCAGGAGGACGCCCAAATTGTGCGCCCTATCTCCAGGGGGTAACACCTCTCCCCCTATAGTTAACGGTAGAATTCTCTGGGCAACTCGAGATGCTGGTACATATAGCCACTCGGTCTTGGCTGGGTTGAGCCTGAGTCTGTTCCTCCCCATCCAGATCTGCACTGTCTCCAGGCACTGGACCATCACATCGAGGGCGTCACTGGGTTGGTTAGGGATGGAGATAAAAAGCTGGGTATCATCAGCATACTGATGATATCTCAACCCAAAACCACAGATGATCTCACTCAGTGGCTTCATATAGATGTTGAACAGGTGAGAGAACCGACCCCTGAGGCACCCCACAAAGGAGTGGCTTCGGGGCCGATCTCTGCCCCCCTGCCAACACCATCTGTGTATGGCCCAAGAGGTAGAAGAACCACTGTAAAACGGTGCCCCCCACTCCCAGCCCCTTGAGGCGTCGCAGTAGGATACCATGGTCGATGGTATCAAAGGCCGCTGAGAGGTCTAATAGGACCAGGACAGAGGAATGCCCCTTGTCCCGTGCCCTCCAGAGATCATCTACCAGCGTGACCAACACCGTCTCTGTGCTGTATCTGGGCCTGAAGCCTGATTGGTGTGAGTCTAGATAGTCAGTTTCTTCCAGGAACATCGGGAGCTGTTTCGCTACCACGGTCTCAACAACCTTTGCAATAAAGCAAAGGTTGGAGATGGGATGAAAGTTGTTTAAATTAGCTGGGTCCAGGGTAGGCTTTTTGAGGAGGGGCTTCACCACCGCCTCTTTCAAGGCAGAGGGAAGACTCCTCACTCAAAGAAGCAGTAATTACTGCCTGGAGCCAGCTTCATGTGACCTCCTGGGCGGCATAGACCAGCCAGGAGGGACACGGGTCCAATAAACATGTGGCAGCGCTCAGTCTTCCCATGATCCTGTCCACCTCTTTTGGAGTTACAGGGTCAAACTCCTCCCAGATAACACTCCTAAGACCTGCTATATCATTCCCATCGGACTCTTGACCAGTTGGAGTCCAAGCCGGCCTGGATCTGAGCGATCTTATCCATCAGATGTTGACTAAACTCCTCGGCCCATCCTGTAAGGATCCTCCCTCCCCCTGTTTAAGGAGGGAGCGGGTGATCCTGAACAGGGCGGTCAGGCGATTATCTGCGGATTCAATGAGGAGAAATAGATATGCTTCACCTCCCTCAACGCAGTCAAACAGGACCTAATATAGGCGCTCAGCTGCAATCGGTCAGATTCAGACCGGCTGGACCTCCAACAGCTCTCTAGGCCTCTCTTCTGATGCTTCATTTCCCGGAGATCTGCTTCGGGTGAGAGGCCACAAAGGAACGACTCAATAGAGTGCCTCGGCGGCAGCCATCTACCAAGCATTCACCAAGGTCTCAACCGAGTCGTGGGCAAGAGAGGACGGGATTGACCCAAGCGCCACCTGGAATTACTCTGGGTCCATTAGGCGCCTGGGGCGGAACCATCTCATTGGTTCTGCTTCCCAGCGACGGAGAGTGGTATCCTGGAAGGTTAGCTGCAGGAGGGAATGATCGGTCCATGGCAGGGGGTATACGATCAGAGACCCCCCCACCTAGATCATTATACCACTGTCCTGAGATAAAAACCAGGTCAGGGGTGTGTCCCCCTTCATGAGTGGGACACTGTATTATTTGGGTCAGGTCCATGGCCGCCATGGAAGCCATGAACTCTTGGTCCAATTTTAATGCCCCCTCCCAGGGACGGCAGGTTGAAATCTCCCAACACAATAAGTTTGGGGAACTCAACCACCACCCCTGATAGGACATCTAGTAGACCAGGCAGGGTTGTTGATATGCAGCTGGGAGAAAGGTACATAAGCAACAAACCCAACTGACCCTGAGGGCCCCATCTCAGTAGAAGGGATTCACACCCGCCTATCTGCAGGACAGTGGCCTCCCTTGGATCAAGGACTTCCCTGATGACCACAGCCACTCCCCTGCCCCTACCCTGGGTCCGAGGCTGGTGTATTACATGGAAACCTGGTGGGCAGAGTTCTATCAGAGGGACCCCTCTCTCCGGGCCCAACCAGGTCTCCGTGATACAGGCCAGGTCCGCGTTTTCCTCCTCAATCAGATCTAGGATGAGGGGAGCTTTGTTGCCAATGGACCTGACATTCAAATAAACCAGCCTCAGCCCAGGATCCCGCTTCTCTAAGCCCCCGGGCAGATGGGTAGGAATTGGAGGGTCGGAGTGCGCTACCGCTTGAAGATAGCGGGTGCGCACTCCCATAGGTCCATGTCACCCTCTGCCCTTACCTCTGCTGCCTTTCCCAGTCACTGTGCAGATCCCATATTCCACTCATTCCTTCGAGGCTCTGGCCAGCCCCCCCCCCCCCCCCCGCTGAGGTCCATTTCCGACCTGGACTGAGAAAATCCTATTGGGGCTCCCTCAGGTTCCAACCCTGCCTGATAACCCTTCTTTCCCCTTAAACCCCTTAAAAGCTTATTTAAAAAACGTAATAAAGGGGTCTTGGTCCCTCTCTTATTACCCAACCCCCGCCCCTTTCCCTTTCCCGCACGATGCCACCTCTCGGGATCCCAAGATCCGTCATCAAGGTAGGCCGTCGATAACCTGGCAGGCCACATCCAGAACAGAGAGGAGTCCCTCAGGGCCTGCAGCTCAGTAGCTAGATAAGTCCGCAGTGTTCTGTTTGTAAAAATTGGGAGGAAAGATGATTTGTGGAAAGTGTCCAGATCGAATAGTCGGTCCAGGTCGAGTTGTTGGAACAGTCCAGGCCTGGGATTCTCTCACAATCACCGAGGAGCTTGTTGACAAAGGCCCATGGACTGACCACCATGCTCTCACCAGTGGTGGTATTCCACAACTTGCCTATCGGGATTCTGGCAATAGCCAGCAGGGATCACATTCCCAGCCTCTACTGTTCTCCCACAACAGATTGGCAGGTGTGGTTCCACAGTGTTCACTGCCGCCCTCTCACGATGGCAGGGACATCCATCCTCGTAGGTATCCTTGAACCGAGAGAGTGGGAGGGTGGAAAAGACCTTCTGTCTGGATTTCAAGATGGCCCAAGTCTTTAGATGGTAAAGGAGTCCAGTGGGGGAGGGATCAGCGGTCCAGTAGTTTACGTCCTGGTTGATATCAATATGAGTAACTAGGCAACCAGGCAACCCATGTGGCAACCCATGTTGTTTAGGAGATGTCCCATGCTCCACCATGCTCCGGGAGATGATGTTCACTTTGGGCGATGCAACGTCCTTCCAGGGTCTGATTCGAGGCTCCTCCAGGCCTGGGTGCTATTTCAGTGTAGGCCCTAGATGTCCCGAATTCATTGGCCCCTGTTAACCAAGAAGTGGGGGTATGCCAGCACATCAGTTCTAACTTAAGCTGGTGAGCCCATCCCCCCTTGGAACAACGATCTTCATTTCTTGAGTCCGGTGTAGGTCCCATGTTCAGGTCGAGATTCCAGCACCTATGAAGTTTCCATGCCTGTAGCGTCAGACCGTCACACCGGTGGCCCCAAATTGGGGTTAGGTCCCATCTGCCAGTGCAGTTCATGATGCTGCAGATAATGCCCCCAGTATCGACAAAAACAAGTCCAATAGGAATATAAATGGCCAAGGCAATATAAACAGTGATGGTAATAATGGGCCTAAATTGTTCAGTAACAACGCTCACAACCTCCAAAATGTCCATAGCGGTAGTATTTAAAGCGGTAATGTCCATAGGGGTAACGATAACAGCCCCCATACTGCTCACATCTCCCAATGTTCTAGCCGCTCCAACCGACATAAGAAGCTCTCATCTGCTCCTAACTGTCATCAGAAGCTCTCAGCTGCTGTCGCCATTTTCGCTGATGCCGTTATTGCTGCCCTTGTTTTCGCCGCCAATATTTGTAGGTAGATCTTTTCCAGTAAGTCGGGGGTTGGAGCAAATATTGTTTTCCGTACCACCAGACAATTTAAGTCGATCTCAGGGGGTAAGGGCTGGAAATCGAGGCCCTACCCTCTCCACAGGACAAATTCCTATTCCTCCCATTACAGAGCTCTAGCTATTGCTAGTGGCCATGTTGGGAGTATGCGCAGAGAAAAAAGTATGCACTAGTATAATTTGCTTTGCTCATATAATAATGTTCACATTATGTTTATTAATTGATTTTATATTAAATGTTTCCAAAACTTTTAACTAGTGTAATAGAGGTTCTGAAAAGTTAGCAACAAAGAAGTTCACAAGTAAATCAGGCTCCCTCTTTGCTGAAAGTGGCAATGCCTGCTGGAAGCACAGGTTGTCTTCTGCATACTGCAATAATAAGATACTGGGCATACTGAGAAAAGTCTTCCTGTTTTCTATTATAAAAAATATTGGGAGTCAATAAAAGATACTAATGCATAGTGTTAAGTCTGCATGAAGAGTCAGACACGAAGAGTTCCAGCAAAGAGTTTATTCAGTCACTACAGCTCGAATGGACCCGAGTTGGTTTGGCTACGGCTGCCTTTTATAGCCTGCAGCCGTGGTTGCCAGCCAATGGGAGTGCAGGGTTTCTTCCCGCACTATTTAAACCAATACCATTTGACATTTTACAAGAACAGTTCAAATAAACCAATAACATTCAAACCTACATACATAACATCCCTCCCCACTAGGTTCAGTCCATACCAAACCCCAACCTATCTAATGTATTCCTTTAAATAGGTGGGGCTCTTACGTGTACGTTGAGACCTTCGTGGTTCAGAAGTTTTAACGTTCTCACCCAGTGAGAGGGGAAATGTGTCTGCTGACATTTCCCTGTTGGGACTTCCTGTGAAAGGAGACCCTGTTAGACTGTTAGAATCTGGTCTCTCCTCCCAACCCATCTCCATTCCAATGTTAGCACCCAAGTCAGGTAGTGATTGCAATCTTCCACTTCTAAGGATGGATCTTGGCATTGTGACAGGGTTTGGGATGGTTCCTGTCGTAATGGCTCGTTACACATGGGGTTGATTCTTGCTTGCTGATTTTCCTCCTGTTCCCCCCCTTCCCCCCTAGAAGTGACATCAGGTGAGGACCCAGAGAGAGACAGGGCGATGTTCCTGAGGGAACCTGGATCTAAGTTGGTCAATGTGCCTGCTCCAGAGGAGGCCATCCTCTGTTTGTACCCTGTAAGAATGAGGGCCAGTGATGTGAGTTATTTCAGCAGGAATCCACAAAGGTTCACCTATAAGGTTCCTAGCATATACAGAATATCCCACACTGAAAGAACGAACTTTGGAAGTGGAATCCAGTGGTGCGTTGGGTGCGTAAGTGGGATGAAGGCGTCAAGGGAAGACCTAAGTTTCCTACCCATCAACAACTCTGCTGGGGACAAGTTATTTGATGGGCTAGGAGTGATGTGCTGAACACTAAGAAGTTTTTCAAGCTTCTCAGTGATGTCCCCAGGACCCAGCTGCTGAAGCTTCTCTTTGGTAAAGCGACCATGCGTTCAGCCGGCCATTAGCCGAAGGGTGCCCAGGGGCAGTGAGGGCATGTCTGATACCCTGTTGTGCTAGAAAGGATTCAAAAATGTTAGATGTGAATTGAGGGCCATTGTCAGAGACAAGGACATCTGGTAACCCATGGGTTACAAACTATTTTCTGAGCTGCTTGATGACAGCCTCAGTTGTAGGGAATTAGTGTCATGGGAATTACCTCTAGCCATTTGGAATATGCATCTACTATAACTAGAAAAGTGTGCCCTCTAGTAGGGCCTGCGAAATCAATGTGGATCCTAGACCATGGGCCCCTAGGACATTCCCATTCCTGTGTGGGGGCGTGAGGTGGAGCAGGCCTGACTACCTGGCAATTGGGACAAGATGCAACCCAGTTTTCAACCATTTTGTCAATACCTGGCCACCATACATAACTCCTGGCCAATCCCTTCATCCTTACAATCCCAGGATGACCCTCATGTAACATTTCCAAAACCTCCCTTTGCAGTTTTTCAGGAATAACCACCCTGTTACCCCACAAAATACATCCTCTTAACACAGATAATTCAGTTTGCCTGGACTTAAAAGGTTGGGCAAGGTGAGGTAGATCTTGAAGAGGCCAACTTTCTTAATCCAGCCTATGACAGGTGCCAGCACAGCGTCTTTGGCAGTCTCTCTGGCAATCTCAGCAGCATGGACTGGAAGCTTAGCAACAGTCTCTAGGAAAAAGGTGTGTGTTTCAGGTTCAAAGTCCTCCTTGTGACAAGGCAGTGGGCAGCGACTCAGTGCATCAGCATGTCCAATGTCCTTGCCAGGCCTGTGAATCAGTTTGTATGAATAGGCTGCAAGAAATTCAGTCCACCTCAGCATTCTTGGTGACAGGATAGTAGGTGTAGGTTTGTCTCCTGCCACAATGCCTAATAAAGGTTTGTGATCTGTAACAATGGTGAATGACCTGCCATACAGATATTCATGAAATTTCTTAACAGCTGCAACAACTGCTAATGCCTTCTTGTCCAGTTGGCTATAATTCCTCTCTGCTTTGGACAAAGTGCGAGAGTAAAATGAAATAGGGCTTCCCTTCCACTGGGAAGCCTGTGACTCAAACCCCCCACTCCAAAGGGGATGCATCACAAGTCAGAACAACAGGCAAATTCTCAGAGAATTGTATCAATACAGCATCAGATGTGATTAGTCTCTTAATACTGTTAAATGCTGATTGTTCCTTCCTCCCCAGATCCAAACAGCCTTCTTATCAAGCAGGCGATGTAAAGGTTCAGCAATGGATGCCTTGTGAGGTAGAAACATGTGATAAAAGTTAATGAGTCCAAGGAAGGCTTGAAAATCTGTCTTGCATTTAGGTTTAGGGGCTTCCTTGATTGCTTTAACTTTGGCATCAGTAGGATGGATGCCATGCTTGTCAATCATGTAGCCCAGGAACTCAACTCTGTCTGTTTTGAGTGTGCATTTGTCTTCCTTGACTTTTAAACCCACTTTTCTGAATCTGGTAAGGACTTCTCTGAGTCTTTCTTGAAGCTGAGTGTCATTTTCAGCAGAGATTAACACATCATCAAAATAAGGTACTACCCCTGGCAGTCCCTGCAGCATTCTTTCCATAAGACTTTGAAAAATGCCAGGTGCTACGCTTAATCCAAATTGTAGTCTTTTACATTTGAAGGCACCTCTATGAGTCACAATTGTTTGGGCCTCTGCAGTGGCATCATCAACTGTTAATTGTTGATATGCCTGGGCCAAGTCCAGTTTGGCAAAGACTGTACCCCTGCCAAGGGAATGGAGCAGATGATGCACAACTGGTACTGGGTATGCGCTCTGCTGCAGCGCATGGTTAAGTGTCCCCTTATAGTCACCACAGATTCTCACTGACCCATCAGCCTTGACTGGTGTGACTATGGGTGTTTCCCATCTGGAGTGGTCAGTAGGCTCTAAAACCCCTTGAGTGAATAATTTATCTAATTGTGCATCAGTTTTTTCCTTTAAAGCAAATGGAACCCTCCTGGGCTTTAAACGAATTGGGGGCACCTTGGGGTCTAGGCTGAAAGCAATAGGGGTCCCCATATACTTGCCCAGTCCTTCGCTGAAGACCTCTGGAAACTCAGACTTCAAGGACTCCTCCCATTCAGAGCTGCTCACGTGATTGATGCCAGTCACCTCGATGCCTAGTGGCTTGAACCACTCAAGTCCCAGCAAGCTTGGGCGATCCTTGTCCACGATGGTCAGAGGCAAACGTTTGGTGTGGCCTTTAAACTGCACGTTGAAATCTCTCACTCCAACTACTGGAATCTTGTTCCCTTGGTAGTCTTTAAGAGTCAGTGCTTGCTTCTGGAAATGCTTCTTCTGAATGTTGGGAAAGAGTCTGTGGATAGTGTCCCATGACACCATAGATAAATAAGAGCCTGAGTCCACTTCCATTTGGCAAGGCCTTCCTTCAATAAACACCTTCACGTGCACTTTTCTGCTTTTTAAGGGTGAAGAATGACCAATAGTGATTGTTTGGTGAGTTTCATTCTTGCCATTTGCTTCTGAATTTTGCCCCATCTTTTCAAGGAAATTGTTGGGCTTAAAGTCTTTGTCAGGAAATTTTTTCCTACTAGGTGGAGTTCTGGATGATTTGCAGACTCTGGCTATGTGACCCCGTTTCTCACAACGTAGGCAGATGGTGTCAAAGAACTTGCATTCAGTGTGGGGGTGGCCCCCCACACAGCCTCTGCAATAGAATCCTTGCCTGTTTTTCCCAGAGTCTTTTCTCTTCTTCTCCATTCTGAGTCTAAAAATCCTCTCCTCTGCCTCACTGCCATCTGAATCAGAGTCTATTTGTTCGCAATGGGCTGTTGTGGATTTTTCCCCATCAGAATGGCTTGAGGCCTGGCTTGAGGCCTTGTTAATCTTTTTCATGGCCGCTGCTGAGGACTTGGTGGCTTCCGCTGAAACAGCTTCTTCAATGGCCTCTTTAAACGTGATCTTAGGTTTCATTAACAGTTTGCTTTGTAAGACCTTATCTTTGAGGCCTAAAACAAACCAATCACGCATGGCCTCTTCTAAGTTGGTAAAGTCACAAGCACCCCCAATGTCCCTTAAACTTGCCACGAAGTCATTAACATTCTTGCTTTCCCCTTGATCCCGACGGTAAAATTCGTGTCTCTTAATGAGGCACGATACTTGTGGGGCGTAATGGGCTCTTAAAAGTTTCTCTAAATCAGGCCATTCTATTACCTTCAGCTCTGCAGCTCCCGCTAACGCCTTCGCCATCTTGAAGACTGCCAGACCGCAGTGCGTGAGAAATACCGCCCTCTTCCGTCTCTCGGGAATGTCGGCGAGGTGGTTTCCTTCCAGGTACATCTGGAAGCGATCCGCATACGATTCCCAGTCTTCCGCCGCCGGATCGAATGGGGCTGGGGGGGTGTTCAGCGCAGCCATCTCGCTCTTCTGCTTGTCTTTCGCGTCGTCTTCTCTTCAGGGAAATCCCACCTTCGTCGCCAGTGTTAAGTCTGCATGAAGAGTCAGACGCGAAGAGTTCCAGCAAAGAGTTTATTCAGTGACTACAGCTCGAATGGACCGAGTTGGCTTGGCTACGGCTGCCTTTTATAGCCTGCAGCCGTGGTTGCCAGCCAATGGGAGTGCAGGGTTTCTTCCCGCACTATTTAAACCAATACCATTTGACATTTTACAAGAACAGTTCAAATAAACCAATAACATTCAAACCTACATACATAACACATAGCATCTTGTCTTATTGCGTTCATTTTTTACAAAAAAAGTTCATGTTTCCTCTCTACTTTTTCCATTTTTTGAGAAGAAACGTTTCTTTAAAAAAACCACACACACGTTTTTTCCCTCCAAAAACCTTTAATTTTACTTTTCCATCAGTAAAAAGAGAAAGGCGAAGGATAGGAATAGAATAAAGGGAGAATGAAAATTACAGAAAAGCAGACATTAATATAGGCCAGTTGCCAAGCATCCAGATTTTGATCACATGACCATGGGGATTCTGCAACAGTCATAAGTGTGAAAAATAAGTCACTATTTTCAGTGCTGTGGTAACTTCAGTCATTAAAGAATGATTGTAAATCAAGGACTCCCAACACATTGGGCACAAGCAACTGTATGAAAGGAAGAGCAGGTAGAATATTAACCTCTATTCTGAAGTCTGCCCAGCAATTTTCATACCGATTGCTCTACCACCGCACAGATGGCAATGTTTTTCAACACAGCTTAGCAAATATTATTGGAATGGGGCAATTTGCCAGAGCCAAATCACTGCTGGACAACTCGCTATGGTCAAGTCGCTACGGGACAACTCACTACAGGACAATTTAACAATTCTTTTGAATTATTTAAAATAAAAAATTATTTTAATTTTTGCCATTCACATTTCATTCTGTCCCTCCTTTTGCATCCTTTAATTATTCTATTCCACATTTCTTTGATATTAGTGTAACTCTTGTCCCACAATGAATTGTCCAGTGGCAAGATGGCTGTGGTGAGTTGTCCTTCAGTGAGTTGTCCATGGCGAGTTGGTTGTGGCGAATTGTCAAAAATCCAAAGTAATTGTTAGAAATCTACCACTTCTGAAACAGGTGGGAGATATATAACAAACACAGCAGGATCTAAAGCTATGCCTCTGATTCCCCATACATAACTCTTTGGAGACTCCTGAAAGAGATATGCAACTTTCCATGGACACTCAAAGATTTAAAATTTGGATTTGAATTTATTTTCCCAGTTGATGACCTCATATCCTTTGAAAACATTTCCTTACAGCGAAGCTTTAGTGCCAGATAGTATCCAATAAAGGTAGAGTTAATACTAGGCTGATGAAAAAACATTTCTTATGCTATTACATATGGCAAGTCAAGTTTTAAAAATTATCCAGTGTCTAGAATAGCATAATATATTTATAAAAGTATTTAAAATATTTTAATTTTCTACTTACACTTAAAGTTAAATACATATGTTTGATACATATAGTTGTATTCAACAAAATATATAATGTTTATTGTTAAATCCAGAAGTGTCATTTGGAATATGAGAACATTTGGAAGGAAGAAAGAATTTTTCTTACTTGGTATAAAATGCTTAAAGGAGAAAAAAGAACAAAACTTCAAAGTATGTTTCTTTGCAGAAGCTGCCCATGTTATCTGTGGAACAGCATCACTGCCATACTCAAATCTGTTTGTTTGTTTGTTTGTTTCCTTCTTTCTTTCTTTCTAAACTTGGGAAAGTATCTCAGCATAAAATATTAAATATTATACAAAACATCAAATTTAATCATTCATATTTTACATCTTTTCTAAAAATAATAAAAATCACTGAATTAAAAAGTAAAACTTTCACCTTAGTAAAAAAAATTCAGGTTATATTTACCTTTGCATTCAGGAACAGACCCTCTCCAGATTCCAGTTTTATTATCTTCAGTTATACAATGCAGAAGATCAGCTCCAGAAAGTGAAAACCCAGGATCACAGATATAGGTCACATTTGAGTTAAGGGGAAAAGTTCCATTCTTTCCTCCAGTATAAGTTCCATTCTTTATTTCTGGAGGAGGAGGACAAGTGGGCCCTGAAACACAGACAAAATTTTGTGATTGGTAAAAAATCTGCCAAAACACAAATGGGTAATTATTTTTTCTAGGAAAGGAAACTGGATTGTCTGTGTCATCTATCTATCTATCTATCCATCCATCCATCCATCCATCTATCTATCTATCTATCCATCCATCCATTCATCCATCTCCCATCCATCCATCTATCATCAATATCTTCTCCTAAACAGTCACTATGAAGAATATGCTAGCACCAAGTCAGTTGGATATGGGTCTTTCAAAAGCTACTGAGGGTCAGGTCTGGCTTGATTATCAGGGGAAAATTTGATCCTGTCAGGTCTGAGGAATTAGATAAGATCCTTTAAGCTGTTAGCTTGGCCATCTCTGTATTAGATCAATGCCTCTCCTGGCTGGTCAAAGGACCTTTAGTTGGGTTCTGATAATGGTGAATTCCTCTTTGAGAAAGGGGGTGTTCCTGCCATCTCTTGGTTCACACCTTACAGAGGGCCATTAGTAGATCTCACTGTCCTTAATAATTTCCATCCAGTTTCCAACCATCCGTTTTTAGGAAGGATTGTAGAGAGGGCAGCTGTGCTAAAGATTTAGAGTGCCCTGAAAAAGCAAATTGCCTGGAGCCTTTCCAATGAGGATTCAGACCTGATTTGGGAATGAGACAGCATTGATTACACTCTTGAATAATGTCTGGTGGGAGCAAGATGGGGGTGATGCATCCATCCTTGTTCTTCACCTCTCAGCAGCTTTGATACCATCAATCATGGTATCCTTCTGGGGTGTCTGTAGCACTTGGGTGTGGGTGGCATAGTGTTGTTCTGATTCTCCTTCCTATCTAAGTAACTCCACCCTAGCTATCTCACCCTAGCTATCTTAGTGTTACTGTGGAGGTTCTCTCAATGCGTAGAGGCTATAGGGGCCTGAATGGGGCACAGCAGTCTTCTCAGCCCAAGCAAAAACAAATGGTTCTGGGTTTGGGGGCTTCTTTGTTCAAGGGACTTCCAACTTTGGTTGTAGATGGGTGGCACTTCCCCAGACACACCTGGTATGCAATCTGGAGGTCCTCCTGTACTTGCTGCTCTTGCTCAAGTCTTTGCACAGCTTTGGGCTGTGCATTAGTTGTGACCCTACCTGAACCAGGGAACCCTGCTCACAATCACTCATGACCTTGTGACCTCCAAATTAGACTGCTGCAATGTTTTTGAATAGCATATGGAGGCTTCAGATGCTGGAGAATGCAGGGGAGTGTCAAGTTAATATCATTGGTTTTAAGGCACATATGATACCACTGTTCCACATGCTGCACTGACTTCCAGCATTCTTTCAGGGACAATTCAAGCCCTTCATATCTTGGGATTAGAGTTTCCCCAATTATTTCTACTTGTTCCAGATCTGGCATTGGCTAAGGAGTGTTGGCTGATGGGAAGATGGCATTTTCTGCTGTGGCACCTGCCCTATGGAACATCATTCCACCTATGATTAGGTTAGCTCCAACCTTGCTGTCCTTGGGGATGTTATTTTACCATCTCTGAATTAGATTTATGCTCCTCTTGGTTAAGCCTTCAAGGAGGTAATCAATATCAAATGGTGGTTAATTTATTATTGAGTGAAGAATTGTGCCTGCTTCTTCAAAAAAATATATCACTGGACCTAATCCTAACATGATATTGATTGCACTTGAAAATGATCCTTCACAGGATCAGGGTTAAGGATAATACAACTTTCCTGGTCCTGCTTGATCTTTCCATGGCATTTGCTACCATTAACTATGGCATACTTGTGGACTAACTTAAAATGTTGAGAGGCGAACACTACTGCAATTGTTCTTCCTTTGGAATTTGATCCAGTTGATACCATTAGTATGTAGGAAAAATCCAGTCCAAAGGCCCTGGTGTGCAAGGCTCACCCTTCTTCCCATTTCTGTTCAACATCTACATAAATGAATGAGTTCACCTCTCAGCATGGGGATACAGCACATGATACCCAATTTTTATCTTAGTTCCTGGCCAGACAAGCAATGCCATGGAATCCTATCCTGCTTCCTGGAAGGCACTCAAAATTCTAAAGATGGAGAATGAATGGATGGATGGATGGATGAATTCAATTCCAGAAGAGAGATTAAAATAGAACAAACACAAAAGAGAAAAAATCCACGAATGCCCACATGACAGCTAATTCCCTGTATTAGCTTTAATCCAATTTCTCACTAGCATGAGGAGCTGCTAAACTTAGAGATGCTCCATTGGAATTCCAGACTGTTCGAAGCATTTCATATCCTTCAGTCCCGCACTGCAATCCACAGGCAAATCCTGGGCTCAGGCTGTTTGAAAGAATTAAAAGAATCTTACTGAAACATATTGGAGGCTTTGGTTTCCATACAACGGTATCATTAGAAAGTGAATGTGATAAGCACTGGCTTGTAGGTGATCCAATTAATTGGTACCTGAACAAAAGAAAAAGAACATAATACATTTTAATCTCTTTCTCTTAAAAGTTTGGAGAATACTATGGATAGCCAAGAAAATGCATGTATTATTGAAGACTTGTTGTATTATTTAAACATAAATTATCACAGTCCAATTACAACATTTTGGGCCTGTTAGGTGAAGAAACAGGTCTCTTGAGAAGTCAATGTTTCTGGGAAAGGAAAGAAGAGGATGACTCAATTATAGCACTGATGGGTACACTACTGGGAGACATGAAGATTATGTAAGCAGACAGGGTTACCAGCTAGACCAGGGATGCCAAACTATACCATCACGGCGGCATCACGTGATGTATCAGGACCTTTTCCCCCTTTTGCTAAACCGGCGTGGGCATGGCCAACATGTGATGCATCCAGCCCTTGGTCTGGGAGTTTTGACAGCACTGATATAGACTCCCTCCTTCCTTCCTTCCTTCCTTCCTTCCTTCCTTCCTTCCTTCCTTCCTTCCTTCCTCCTCCCTCCTCCCTCCTTACTTACTTACTTACTTTTTCATATTTGCTTACATTGCTAAGAAGAAATCTAGTCATAAGTGGCACAAAAAGTCCAACTCCGCTATAAAATTCTCATCCACAGCATAGTAAATGTTGGAAAACAAATCATGAAAAAGTGGAACATTCTTTTTATTCATCCTTATTGATTTACTATGTACTGTGTTCATGCCATGCTGACCACTTGCAATCTCCACGTGCCTCTCTGAGCCTTGCTACATCTCTCTTGCCATTCCTACACCCTTTCTCTGAGTCTTGCTGCTTTACAACTGCATCACTTAGCAACAAAAATTCCAGTTTCAATTGTTGTCTAAAATTAAGGACTACTTGTATCATAATTAAACTTTGCTATGGAAGCCAACTCAACACGCACCCTTCATTACAGGTGAAATTTACGTTTGCTTTTAGCAGGAAATCCGTTAGAATAATACGGTTACCATTTTCTGGTTTCCCTGGATCACCACATGATTGTCCTAATAGGAAAAAAAATTTGAGAATTAATACTCTATGCCTCTCTCTACATATATGGCAATAATAGATAATTTCAATCAGTCATAAAGAAGGCTTATACATTTTCTTGGGAGAAGAGTCATAGTGGAAAGACAAGTTAATTTATATATTGTAATTTAACGTAATCAACAAAAAATAATGCCCTAAAAATGCTCAGCATTAGATGGAAGATAACTTTATTACAGTCCCTGACCAGCAACACAGATATCAATTAATAAAATTATGAGTTGCAGTTTCAAAATGTATCAACTATCAGCACCACTCAATGATATTTGTGATATTTTTAAATATTCAGTTGACTAAGTTTCATGTTTAATGAATAAAAGTTAATAATAATAATAATAATAATAATAATAATAATATGCCAATTATATTTGTGATACATTTTAAATGTTCAGTTGACTGAGTTTCATGTTTAATAATAAATAAAAGAGATGGTGATGATGATGATCATAATAATAATAATAATAATTGACTGAGTTTCATGTTTAATGAATAAAAATATATAATAATGTCTTTTGGTCATTTTGTTTTTCTCTTTTATATAGTGTTGCCTTTTCTTTTCAAGAAAATAATTTATCACTATTTATCATTTTACTGTGCTCTCTGTTGCTTCCAGTATTTGTACTCTGCATAAAGTTTAATAATGATACAGGTTTTAAATTATATAATTTACCAGGTATCTTCATTCACTTACTGAATTATTGCAAAAAAATTATTAGATTTGTAATCCCTCATTTTATTGTATTACCAGTATATTGCATTGTTTTTGTTGTGTTGTTTAATTGTTTCATATTGGTTTTTTTTGTTAGCCACTTGAAGTAATATATATGAGCAGCTATATTAATTACTTTATTATTATAGAATAAAAGTAAATAAATAAAATCAGAGATCTCCATTCTGGCACTTAAATTACATATCAAGAGGAGGATACTAATAGGCAATAGGCCTAATTTGAACTATAACTGCTGACATATAATAAAGATAATAATAAAAATTATTAATTAATGAGTATCAAACTGAAGTGCTTACATTTTGTGTCACTAGCACCCTATAAATAGAAAAGATTGTCTGAATTACTTGTGCTTCAAGATGAATATAATCAGCCACCCTAGATCACACCTAGATTCCGCTTTCTCACTATGGAAGACATTATTCAAACCTGAATCATAGCCATCAACCCTCACATCTCCTAGCGCTCAGGTTTCTGGCAGAAATAAAATAATAAATATTTCATAAAAGAAGGATAAAAAATTAGTAAATATCCACCAGTATTCCATGAGATGAAAAACATGCTATAATTACAGTTTACAACCAATCAATAAGCAATTCCTCAAAAAGCAAATAATTTAGGATAATAAAAAAATAAAGATGCCGATAAAGCTTCATATGATATCAACCAAATTAAAAACATAGTGTATCTATTAGTCTTTTAAGAGCTTCAGAAGTGGTAATTCAACACCACTATAAATATTATTAATTAATAGCACACATCAAGTTGGCCTTTGTAGGATCATGCTTTATGAAATCATTACCAAATGAATCAGCAATTATTCAATGCAGTTTTGAAGGTAGTTTCAATGGAAGATCCTGACCTTTACAAAAAACTGGGACTGATGTCCAGGTATAATTTGAAAGGCAAGTAATAGCAGGCCTCTTTGGATGACCAAGAATGTGCTCAGCGCTTCGGTGGCAAATATGGTGCACAACTGATCCCACAGGATAGAAATAAAGAAAATCATCATCACTCACTACGCTAAATCTGGTCTCTTGTGGACTCTCACAGCCACCTGTGAACAAAAGTAAATGAAGGTTTATAAAAGAAAGGCTTTTTAAAAACTTTACTTGTTAAAATATGTATATTTATTATGGGTTGATAACTGATAGATGAAAGGGCATGCGAATCACTAGCTGCTATAATTAACCTCTTCCTGGCAGCAATCTCATGCCCAGGAAATGAGTCTACATTTCTTGCTTCATTCTGATTTTGACTGCCCCACCCAGGTGACTCCATAGAATGACACTAGTCCAAGGGAATGTGGTTGAAAGAATGATGAAAACCAAATCACAATGCAGACATTGAAAGGAGGTAATAAAAAATAATACAGAAAGTTATCTGAAACAGGAAGAAATGTCCAAGATAAGGATCTTTAATGTTTTATCAGGTTCATACCATCTGTGTTTGGAAACTATCAAATAGTATTTAGAACAGAATTCATAAACTGTAGAAGGTGAAAAATATACATTAATAATTTCCCTCCTTACAAACTAGTCCAAAATTTATAAGCTTGTACATCTATTTGCAACCCAAATGACCCAGGTTCATTATATATATATACGTATGTATGTATGTATGTATGTATGTATATATATATATGTGTGTATTATATATGTATATATATGTGTATGTATGTATGAAAGGAAAAATAGTTAATGTGTTAAACAACAGCAAAGTTTAAGTTCAAAGTACTCTGTTAAAAATCCGTTATTGTAATTATCTCTTAGAAAGTCTACAACAGTTTATTTACCACAAATTACCCCAATCGTTATCTCTGAGTCCAGGGTAAAATACCCTTGTTTGGTTCTTAATAGTGAAACCTTTCCTTAGTTTTTAATTGGAAACTTTCCCAACAATTGCATCTCATTTCCAAAGTTTATAAGTCTCTGATGTAAATATCTCTCTGCAACATCCAGTGTTGAATTATTCTCCTTGACATTACATTTCTCTTGCCAAGAAAGTCCAGTCTATCCTTCATTATATCCTTTAGCTGAAAATTTCCTACATTTATTCTCCTTTCAATCTTTTCTGCCAGATGTATATTTTTCAAACCAAACACTTTCTCTGTGCATCAGACAGCAAAGATCAGGTTTTGTTTCCTCAAATTGCAAGATTATTTCCTGCTTTTGGATGTCATCTTGAGTTTGCAAAACCGTTATTGAGCCATTGAATTTGTTGTTTATATTTTCAAATAAAACCTGTAAGTTGGAAGCATTCTTTTTTCAGATGCCTCCCAAAAAATCTTATCTCCTTTTAGAGGCATGAGAAACACTTGTTCTCTCTTTAAGCACAAGAGAAACAGATAAATTGTAACAGCTTCTACAAGGAAAGGCTCCCCCCACACCCAGGGTTTAAAAAGGAGGAAATTTCCCATCAAAAATTATGAGATAAATATTAGGGTTCTTTTTTTAAAAAGAAAAAAAGCTAGAACAAGTAAAATTTATAGTATAATCCTGTGTAAATATAAGTTCCACTGCAAACTTTCTTACAGTTAAAACATAGCTTAGAACTTAATAGTAAATAGTGAAAGATCAGAAAAAAGGTGTAAATGTACACTAAGGGGTTATAAAATAGATCAGAAGTCAACTAGCCATAAATGAAGAGATTTTAAAACTTCAAAAAGTGCAATTAAATCCCAGGCATACTTAAGAAAAATGAGCAGCTGAAGGGAAAAGGTGATAAGAGATTAGACCTTCTTATCACTCCTTATCGAGAATTGTGAGCATCTAGACCTCTTCTTCTCTGTTGGTGCATGACTGTCTGAATTTCATCTTGGGTCCTTTCTAGTCTCTCCTTCAAAAAATGGGGAGCAAGGCCATCAAATAACCAGCTTTGGTGGCAAAAATCAGCTGTTCATTGGTGGGAGGAAAAATCCCCTGGCCATCACGGGGAGGAGTCAGTAGCAACCAGAATCTTAACTTGCATTCAGGAATACCCAACAGTCAATACATATCCTGTAACAGCAGTGTAAAATGCCAGTACTGAGATTGACCAGTGAACATGCAGACCACTGCATTCTGGACCAGCTCAAATGTGTTCTTGATCTTCAAAGGTAGCCCCATGTACAGTGAATGTAAGTAATCCAATTTGGAGATGACAAGAGAATGAATGACCCATCTTCAAAGAAACCTGTTCCACATAAGGCTTCCATTGCTGTAATAGTGTCAAGCCTGAAATTGACATATGTGTAGCCATTTTAGTTAGGCTTAGTATATATTCTTTTTCTTACTTTCTCTTTGGCAGTCATGGGGAAGGGTTTTGGGCTTGCCACATTCCTATGGGGTGAGGAGTGGAGATAGAGAGAGTTGTTTAGGCTAGGTGATTCTTCTTACTGTGGGAAACCGAACTGTGCATGCTCAGGCCTCTTGAGGTAGAGATTTATGCCATCAAGCAACAAGACAATTACTTCTATTGGAGAATGTGACTTTTGGGGGTTGTTTCTAACTTCTAATATTGTGGGGTAATTCCGAGTTGTGTCAGATCTGGAATTACCACGGACTTTGCCAATTTGATGCTTTCCTAAATAAAAGAAATTGTCTTGGAAGATGGACTTTGTTCTTTTCTTTTTAAATGGAATTCATCACTTGGAAACCTGACAAATAGCTGAAGCTGAACATAACCCTTTGTGGTTATAGCATCCATCTGCTCTTAAGACAGGAACTATGAATCCAAAAGAACCCCCCAGGCTATGAAGCTGCTTCTTCTTGGGGCACATAACCCCATCAAGAATCAGTCCTGGAATAAAAATACTTTTGAATTAACAGTCAATCATCTTGCTTGGGTTGCATCTGAAACTGTTTTCCTCATTAAGACAGTCTCTAGACATTGGGGTAGGACTACTACCACATCCTCCACTGGGCCAGGGTAGAGAAGTAGTGGTGGGTACCCTCAAGATATTGTGGGTGATGTAAGTAGTACATGCTCTCTTCCAGTACTTTGGCTTATATGTTAAGAAGGGGAGGGGACCAAGCCTGGGGCATTCCATAAAATAATCTTCTCTCCACTCAAAACATCTGCTCATGTAAAAATAGAACCATTATAACATGATGCCTCCAGCTTCCAACCTCACAGCTCAGTCTTCAAAAACTTCTAAAACCCAGCAGAAATGTGAGGTACCAAACTAAGATTAGGATCTTCCCTCAGAAAGAACTATTTGAAAAACAAGCAAACCATGTGTGCATGCAGGGAAGAAACATCTTCAATTTGTGTTTTCTGCAAGATAGCAAAGGAGCTTCACATAGGGAGGCATCTCTTGTAGTATTGAAGCTTATGAATGATTTGTAACTTTGCAGTCTTGTGATTATTGCAGAATCTTGTGATTATTTTATGCAAAATCTTATATAGACACTCCTATCTCACTGAGTGCTTATGCTTGCTTTTGCAAATTATCGCTTTACACCTCTGTTCTGCACAGAGAAAAGTTTTGCAGTCTCTACTCTCGGTGTGTGAATTAGCTAACTAGACTGTTTCAGGGACAACAAAGGTAGCCAGCCTGATTTTCACAAGGAACTGTTCCACAGCATCAGTGCTATGACAGAAAAACATTCCCCCTAAAGCCCCCTGAAAACGTAGGTTTTCTAGTTGTTTCTTTCTGTTTATCTAATCAGTCAGACTGTTATTAATTGGAAAGAGAGTCTTGTGGGCATCCAGGTGCCAAGCTATAAAAGGCTTTGGAGGTCAAACACAACATCTTAAATTGGACCTGGAACCCAACTGCCAGCCAATGCAGGGTCCAAAAAAGCATTGTTATGTGCTTCCAACTTTCAGAGCTCCAAATTATGTAGGCCACTGCAATTGCAGTTTCTGAATACTCTTTAAAGGCCGCCCTAATTAGACTGCATTACAGCAGTTCTACACTGATAATTATTCTTGATAATTATGCAATGTCATTACCAGACATTGCAATATTTTTATCATTACTCTGGTTATAGCTTTACCTGGAATAATTTTAATTTTCTGCTGAAGGAATCCACTAAATTTATAGATTATTCTAAAAGGGCAGGATTTCATTTTGTACAAAAATTAAGTATTTCAGTTTATACCTTTCTTAAAAAACACTGCAGTGTGTTCAATTAAATATGTACAAACGGCTAGCTATAATTTCAGAAGGTACAGTATATCTCAATAATTCCCTTTAGTTTTGGAGCAAGATTAATGTTATCAAAATAAATATTACATAGGTTTATGGAGAGTCAGATAAACCTTTATCTTTAGACACAGATAAACCTCCAGGTGACCTTTATGACCGCTAAAAGAATGCAAATGACCTGCTGTCCCAAGTAGTATAAATCCCTCCATTCCCCACTATCCAGTCAGAGCTGAAGAAGCTTCTTGGATGAGAAGCAAAATGTCTTCAAAGAAAACTAGAAAGTCCAGTTACCTCTTGAAAGAAGCACCTTTGGGACTGCAGTCTGCTCATAAAAAACAGCTGCCTGAAGTATGTGGGCAACCCATTCCACAGGGGAAGCCAATTACCCATTTAGTAGATGGGCAGGCATCAAACATAAGGGTGAAAGTTCCCATAATTCTTCATGGGGAATTATAGACAAATTCAACAGCTGGATGTGAGATCCATACTGCAGAAATACTCTTTAAAAGAAAGTGAGATCTGTAGATTGCCCACATAAAAGAAAATATAAGGAAGATTAAAAAACTTACGCTCACAAAACTCTTCCAATGTGTTCCATCCTTTGTCTGGAAAACATATTGCTATGAATGGTTTGTTTTGGTCTTCTTCATGGCCAGGAAGACATTTGTAGGCTACTGATTCAAAAGGTTTGTAAACAGATTTAATAGGATCATATGGCTTAGCATATTTCAATACTGGTGGAGGTCCACAGTCACCTAAATTAAAGAGAAAACATTAATTTTAGTCAATGTGCAGCTAGTTTACTCTGCAATATTTTCGGTTATATAATAGAACAGTGGTTCTCAACATTTTCTTCACCATGGACCTCTTTTAAACACCTTTTGTGGCCATGGACCATGGCCACGGACCCCCAAGACCTACAATTTAAATTATAACATTTCTTCAAGCCTTCCTGGACCCCTTGTGATGACATGGCAACCCCACCAGGTGTCCACGGACCACAGGTTGAGAACCACTGTAGTAGAATATATAATACATTTATACTAAGTGTATGCAATAGAGAATGGATTTTGTTTATTTATTAATTAGAATTTATTTATTACTATACTACCAGCTTCAATCTATGTTTTCAGCCATAAAATCAGCACAATAAAACAGTAAATTTGTTGTTGTTCAGTCACTAAATTGGGTCCAATTCTTCATGATCCCATGGACCATAGCACATCAGGCCCACCTGTCCTGGAGTTTGCTCACATTCAAGTCCATTGCATCAATGACACTATCTAACCATCTGATCCTCTACCATCCCCTTCTTTTGTCTTCAGTCTTTTCCAACATCAGGATCTTTTCCATTGAGTCCTCTCTTCTCCTTAGGTAGCCAAAGTATTTGAGCTTCAGTTTCAGTATCTGTCTTTCAAAGAACAGTGAGGATTGGTTTCCTTTAGAATTGACTGATTTCATCTTCTTGCAGTCCAAAGGACGCCAAAAGTCTTCTCCAACACTACAATTCACAAGCATCAATTCTTCAGTGCTCAGCCTTCCTTATGGTCCAACTCTCAAAGCCATACATTACTACTGGGAAAACCATAGTATAAACTATACTAATACAGTACATAAGATAATAAAGTAGCCCCAGTCAGGATCGTGGTGGGTGTGGGAGGGGTGGCGGGGCTCCAGGCGGAATAGTGGGGGCTTTGATCCCTAGGGTGGTTGGAATGGGAAGGAGTCGACGAGGAAAGGGGCCGTATCATGTTAGGGGAGCGCGTCCCCGCTGTATTCAAGCCGTGATGCGCTCTGACCCCTTGGCCTCTTCTCAATCTCTGGGGGTGTTGGGATCCAGGGCCCCTGGGCCCGCTGGTGTATTTTAATGCCAGGTCCGTGGGGAATAAGGCACCTCTCCTCCGGGAGGTTATTGAGGAGGAGGCCACGGACCTGGCTTGTATCACCGAGACCTGGTTGGGGCCAGAGGGTGGAGTCCCTCTGGTTGATATCTGCCCCCAGGTTTTCGGGTTATGCACCGTCTCGACCCCAGGGAAGGGGTGGAGGGTGGCTGTGGTTATTCGGGAGACCTTATTTCCAAGGGAGGTCCCTGCTCGGAGATAGCGGGTGTGAGTCCCTCCTCATGAGGTTTGGGCCAATTGGTCGGATGGGCGTGCTGCTTACATACCTGTCCCCCAGCTGTGTATCAGCCGCCCTGCCTGGGCTGCTCGATGCCGCCTCGGGGTGGCGGTGGAGTTCCCTGAGCTTATGGTTCTGGGGACTTCAATCTGCCCTCCCTGGGTGCGGGTCGGGCTGGCCCGGGAATTCATGGCTTCCATGGAGTCCATGGGTCTGACCCAGTTAATAGAAGGCCCGACTCACGAGGGGGCAATATGCTCGACCTAGTTTTGTCTCGAGCAGTGGCGTAGTGGTCCGGGGATGGTGTTATTGCAACCCACCCTGTTCCATGGTCAGACCACTATCTCCTAAGGTTGGTCTTCCATCAAGCCACCCCACACCGCTGGGATGAGGAGCCACTGAGATGGTTCCGCCCAGGGCCTGATGGACCCTGAGAGGTTCCAGGCAGAACTGGGGTTTTTCCTGCATCCTCACCCACAGCCCTGCCGAGGTCCTTGCGGCCGCCTGGCAACAGTCAGCTGCGGGGGCTCTTGACAGGGTTGTCCCCATGCGTCCCCTCACTCGGCGCAGATCCCGACCGGCTCCCTGGTATACTGGGGAGCTCCGGGAGATGAAGCGTCGTAGAAGTGGACTAGAGAGTAGGTGGAGGGCGACCCGCTCCGGATCCGACCGAGCCCAGTTGAGAGCTCATATTAGGACTTACCTGGTAGCTGTGGGGGCGGCGAGGAGATCTTACTTCTCCGCCCTCATAGCATCCGCAGATAACCGCCCAGCCGCCCTGTTTGGGGTTGCCCGCTCCCTCTTACAACTGGGGGGGGACCCTCTGCGGGGTAGAGCTGAGGAATTTGGTCTTTATCTGCAGGACAAAATCGCTCGGATCCGGGAAGGGCTGCACTCGGACTTGCAGTGGTCTGATGAGGGGGAGGCGAGTGGTCTGGCTAATGTTATCTGGACTGAGTTCGATCCTGTTTCTGAGGATGAAGTGGACAGGATTATGCGGCGGCTGAGTTCCACCACATGTTTATTGGACCCGTGCCCTTCCTGGTTGGTTTATGCTTCCAGGGGAGGTCACGTCGGCTGGCTCCGGGCAGTTATCAACGCTTCGTTAAGGGAGGGCTGTTCCCTGCCGCCTTGAAAGAGGCGGTGGTGAGGCCCCTCCTGAAGAGGCCTGCCCTTGACCCAGCCGAGTTGAACAACTTTCGTCCGGTCTCCAACCTTCGTTTTTAGCGAAGGTTGTTGAGAGTGTGGTGGCCCAGCAATTGCCACTTTTCCTGGATGAAGCGGACTACCTGGATCCGTACCAATCGGGCTTCCGACCCGGGTACAGCACGGAGACAGCATTGGTCGCGCTGATGGATGATCTCTCTAGGGCTCGGGACAGGGGTTTTTCCTCTGTCCTGGTCCTGTTAGATCTCTCAGCGGCTTTTGATACCATCGACCATGGTATCCTGTTGCGGCATCTCGGGGGGTTGGGAGTGGGAGGCACTGTTTTACGGTGGTTCTCCTCCTACCTCTCGGGACGTTCGAAACAGTGTTGGCAGGGGGACGGAGGTCGACCCCGAGGTCTCTCACTTGTGGGGTACCTCAGGGGTCGGTCCTCTCGCCTCTCTTGTTCAACATTTATATGAAGCCGCTGGGTGAGATCATCCATGGCTTCGGGGTGAGTTATCATCAGTACGCTGATGATACGCAGTTATACATCTCCACCCGGGCCACATCAGTGATGCTCTCTCCATGATGTCCCGTTGTTTGGAAGCGGTGCGAATCTGGATGGACAGGAACATGCTTCGTCTCAATCCAGCCAAGACAGAGTGGCTGTGCATACCGACATCCCGGTCCAGTTTGGAGATTCCATCTTTGGTCATGGGGAGGAGGTGTACCCCCGTGGACAGGGCACGGAACCTGGGGGTTCTCCTGGATTCACGGCTCAAGTTGGAGGAGCAGGTGGGAGCCGTGGCCAGGGGGGGCCTTTGCCCAGGTCCGGCTGGTTCGCCAGTTCGCCCATACCTGGACCGGGATGCCCTGCGCACGATCACTCAGGGCTCGTTGTCTCCCGGTTGGACTACTGTAATGCTCTCTATCTAGGACTGCCCTTGTGCACCACTCGGAGGCTTCAGCTGGTGCAGAATGTAGCTGCGCGGGTTGTGATGGGAGCCTCGATACTCCCATGTTACACCCCTCCTGCGTGGCTTGCATTGGCTTCGGTTGCCCTCGGGTGAGGTTCAAGGTTTTGGTTTTAACATTCAAAGTCCTACATGGCATGGATCCAGGATATTTACGCGACGACTTCTCCCAGCCTCAAATACCAGCCGCCCGATGCGGTCGCACAGGGGGGTCTCCTCGGGCTGCCCTCGCGACTCAATGTTGTTTGGCGGGGACCGGGGGAGGGCCTATTCTGTGGCGGCCCCACTCTATGGAATCTTCTTCGCTGGAGCTCCGGCTGGCTCGATCTCCGCACCTTCCGGAGCTAAAACCTGGCTGTTTTACAATCTGGGCAGTGTTGACCCTTGGGGTTTACGTAATTTGGGGTTTTAATAATAATAATAATATTAATTCGGCTTTAATTTAATATATTTTTAAGTAACTTATTGTTGTATTCTATTTTAGTTGTGAGAGCCCGAGTCCCTCGGGAGAGGCGACATATAAGTCAAATTAATAAATAAATAAATAAATAATAAGTATACAATATCGGTGGTGCTAGATCATAAAACTCCAATACACAAAATGCCTTGCAAAGAAAGCTTTCTTTGCAGATTGTTTCTAAAGGATGCCTACATAGGCCAAACTTCAATGGGAAACTATTCCCTAATGTGGGGTCATTACAGAAACTCATTGTCTTTGGGTCTTCTCACATCTCGCATTGAACAGTCAACATCGAAGTACTCCAAAATTCTCCACCTGGATTGAATATTTAAGTCAGGTTGGTTCACCTACAGAAGATGATCCTGAAGGTTTCTTAGCTCAAGCCATGGAAAACAGAGGTGGTATTCAGCAGGTTCTGACCAGTCCTGGAGAACGGTGCGGAAATTTTGAGTAGTTTGAAGAACCAACAAACATCACCTCTGACTGGCACCTACCCCATCTATTCTGCCTCATGAGTCCCAGCTGATCGGCTGGATCTTCTTTCATTGTCCTGCACAGGAGAATGGAGCTGGAAAGCAGGTTATTGGGGTGGGGAGGGAATAGGATTTTGCAGTAACCTTCCCCAGGAGTGGGAGGGAATGCAGATTTTACAGTATCCTTCCCCTGCCACGCCACCAAGCCACACCACACTCACCAAGCCACAGAACCAGTAAAAAAAATTGAATCCCACCACTGATGGAAAGCTTTAAAATCAGTATTTTGAATTCCACTCAGAAGCGTATTGGCAGCCAACAATGTAATTGCAACACAATGTGATGTGGCTAAGTAGTTTTCAGCTGGGAAAAGGGGAATAGCTGCCAGTCAAGCAACTGAATTGAACTCAGCAGCATTTAAAATAAAATGAAAATTAGTGAAGATTCAGATAAATAAAAAAGAACCTTAACAAGGAACAAAAGGTAAAGTTTAGGCTTTAGATGATAGCTAGAAGAGGACAAAGAAAAAAGTAAGTGCCTAGTTGGGGCAGAGAAAAGATTAAAGGAGAAAAGAGATCCTGGGTGTGGAAGAAGCTGACAAAGATTCACCCTTAGAAATCTGAGCTGACCATGTGAAAGCCATGATGAGACAACAAGGAGACCACATCAGAGTGCTCTACAGTAATGAAAAGAAAGGGAGAGGATAAGGAGAAACGAGGAGAGAAAATGAAAGCCGTGAATGTATAGAGACAGTAAAGTCAGAGTGAGACGTATGGCGAGAAGCATTCAAAGACTTGGAGGTGGGTCTGGGGGTATGCTAAAGGGAACCCAGACTTCTAGAGGAGGTGTACATACAACTGAACCATCCCTTGAGCTGGAGAGACTGGAAGATTTAGCCATACCAAACTCCCCAAGTTAATTTTAAAAAAGAAAAGCAAGGTATTTTTTACAATATTCAAAAGTACAGGTATCATTTAGCAACCATAATTGGAACTGGCAATGTGGCCACTAAACAAAGCAGTCACTAACAATGAAACAACCTTATTTCAACTTTCCTTTGCTTTATAAACCTTCAATGATCATAAATTCAAGGATTGGTCTCAGAGTTATTTTTTTATCATTGTCATAATTGAGACTGATATAAAAAGTGACTTCAGTTAGACCAGCCGTGGGCAAACTACAGCCGGGGCGGATCCAGCCCATTCGCTGTTCTATCCGGCCAGCGGAGCCGAAAAGCGGAGGGTTCTCTTGCTCTCCCAGAAGGCTACGTGAAGTAATCTAACTTTGAATTTATATTAGTTCACACAAACACTCCATCCATGCTTTTGTTCCGGCCCTCCGGTCCAGTTTAAGAACCCATTGTGGAACTCGAGTCAAAAAGTTTGCCCACCCCTGAGTTAGACAGTTCTCTTAGGTTTGTGTGAAATATTGCGATGGAACAAGGATTCCAGAACCCATTATGTTCTAGGTGCAGGAGCATGATCTTAAATCTAATAGAGAAATTACTTTGGCTGTTAGAAAAGTGGAAAGAGGAATGATAAAAATTGCAAAATGGGTCAGGAAAGAATACTTGTGTGATGTATAAAATGAAAGAACAGAATGATGTACAGAAATAAAGAAAATTTACTTGAATAGGATATTAGAAATACAGACAAAGATTAAGAATTACAAGTAGGACTATGATAGACTTTGGAGTAGGATACAGCTAAGAGAAAAGTTTTATTTTTGTGAATAATAAAACACTTGACATTCCGTAATAAAGATATCCTGCATGAATAAATCATAAACCTTGCAATAGTGGTGAATATCTTTAGCTTGAATGTAAGATGAGGATGAAGATGCATTTTCTGAGCTTGTGGGTTAGTTTCCAAATGTTTCATTATCAAGTTAGGTAACATCTTCAGCAGAGTTAAGGGGATGTCAGTGCCAGTGTTCATGAAAGCCAGAATCTTCCAACCCCTAGGAATAGCAATAGTCCACAAACCCACAGCCATACTCCGCTAGGAATTATCCAGGACCAAAGACAAGATAAAGAAGGATGAAAGAAACAATGTAATCTACAAAATCAACTGTAACCATTGCAGCCAATTCTATGTGGGACAAACATCACATCAATTAAAAATCAGGATCCATGAACTCTGACTGGCAATCAAATGACATGATCCAAAATCTACCTACACTGACACCAAACAGCACCAGTTCAATCGAACAACACAAAAATTATGTATGTATGTATGTATGTATTTACTTATTTATTTATTTATTTATTTATTTATTTATTTATTTATTTATTTGATTTGTCAATTGGCTACAAGATAATAAGTATAAGGGTAAACATAGTTATGAATACATGAAATGAATACATATAAGAAAAATAAAAGAAACAATAAGAAACAATAGGACAGGGACGGTAGGCACATTGGTGCTTATGCACGCTCCTACAGACCTCTTAGGAAAGGGGTGAGGTCAATAGTAGGCAGTCTAAGGTTAAAGTTTTTGGGGTTTGGGGAAGAAACCACAGAGTCAGGTAGAGTATTCCAGACATTGACCATTCTGTTGCTGAAGTCATATTTCCTGCAATCAAGTTTGGTGCAGTTAACCTTGAGTTTGTATCTGTTGTGTGCTCTTGTATTGTTATTGTTGAAGCTGAAGTATTCATTGACTAGTAGGACATTGCAATGTATGGTTTTATATACTATACTTAGATCGGACCGAAAGGCGTAGTTCTAGCTTTTCTAGGTCTAGAATTTCAAGTCTAGTGGCATAAGGTATTCTGCAACAAGTACAGGAGTGTAGAACTCTTCTTGTGAAATATTTCTGGACTTTCTCAACTGTGTTAATATCAGATACATGATGTGGGTTCCAGACTGATGAGCTGTATTAGAGTATTGGTCTAGCAAATGTTTTGTATGCCCTAGTTAGTGTGATATTACCAGGGAAAAAGCTACGTAGGATTAGGTTAACAACTCTTAATGCCTTTTGGCTATGTAGTTACAGTGGGCTCTAGCACTTAGATCATTAGAGATGAGTATTCCAAGGTCCTTGATGGAGTTTGGATCATCAACAAGGTCTTGACTATTCAGCTTGTATTTTATTTTCTGATTTTTTTTACCAATATGTAAGACCGAGCATTTATTTGTTGAGATTTGAAGTTGCCATTTGTTTGACTATTCTGATACATAGTGAGGTCTTTTTAAGAGTAGCAGTATTGTCTGTGGTGTTGAATAGCTTTACATCATCAGCGAAGAGAACACAGTTGCTCTTAATATGATCACAGAGGTCATTTATGTAGAGTATGAAGAGAGTTGGTCCTAGAACACTGCCTTGGGGACACCACTGTTGACACGTACAGAATTTGATAGGACGCTCCCAATTTTGACCATTTGTTGTCTGTTTGACAGAAATGCTTCTATCCAGTTGTGCAGTTGTCCAGAGATGCCATAAGATCTTAGTTTTAGTAGTAGTTTGTCGTGTACCACTGAATTGAAGGCTTTACAGAAGTCTATGTAGATTTGCCTATTGCTTTGCCCTGATTGAGCTGTGTAGTCCATATGTTTTTACAGTGTAAGAGTTGCAAATTAGAGAATAGATTTTTTTCTGAAACCAAATTGTTTATTAGAGAGTAGGTTGTTTGTCTCTACGTGGAGAATAATGGATTGGTTAATAATTGATTCCATGACTTTACAGGTGATGCAGCATAAAGAGATTGGTCTGTAATTTTCAACTAGGCTGGGGTCTCCCTTTTTGAAGATGGGGATGACCGTGGCTTGTGACCATAGGTTTGGCAAGGAGCTGGTCCTGAAAGAGTTTTCAAAGATTATGCTTAAAGGTTCAGCTATGGCAGTGGATAGCATTTTTAAGAAGTAGGCACATATTCCATCCGGTCCAGTAGATAGAGATGGTTTTAGGTTGTGTAGTGCTTTTTCAACATTGTCTTCTGTAAAATCAATATATATTAGATCATTGTAGTTGTCTGTAGTTCGACTAGGAAATACTGGGCATGATCCATTGCTGTTTACAAATACTGAGCCAAAGAATGTGTTAAAGACATTGGCTTTGATGGTGTCATCATTACAGACTTTACCATTAGGTCCTGTCAGGGGTTGGATGGATCTTGAGTCTTTTAGTTTGTTGTTTACAAAATAGTAGAAAGCGTGGGTGGAATTGGTGCGTGTAGAAGGTTTTCCTCTTGTTTAATGTGATAGTTGGTGCATTCAGTCTTTATCTGGTGGCATAAATTTTTGTATCGGCTTTTGAAGTTGGCAACGTGACCAGATTTGTTTTTCCACCAAAGTGATCTTTTTTTGGATTGAAGTTTCCTTATTGTTATGGGTAATCTGTTTTTTGTTTTGTTTTGGGAGTTGTTATTGGTACATATAGTTTGACTTCAAGTAAAAATATATTGTAATAGTCTTCAACAGTATTGCATCCCGTGAATAGAGATTGGCCATGCTATCACCCACCATGCTTGTGAGTTCAGTGAAGCCTGGCATTCCACAAACAATTCCATCAACAGACACACTGACCTACAACCAGACTATGAATCCCTTAGAATCCAAATCCAGTGCACAGCCAACCAGAGACAGTTCCGATCATCGACCAACCCACACAACACCTTTCAGCCAGGGGTGGGCTGCTATGGTTCACCCCGTTCGGCAAACTGGTACCGAACCGGTAGCTAACTTTATAGATGGTTCAGCAAACTGGCAAATCCCACCTGTCCCAGGAGTCTCCACGTGGCCTGTTTTGGATTCTAGATAAGTGAAAGGCCTGTGTAGAGGCTAGGGGAAGGGAAAAATGGGCTTCCCCGAGGCTTCGAAAGGCTGAAAATGGGCCCGTTTCCAGCCTTCAGAGGGCCTCTGGAGCCTGGAGGTAGGCTGTTTTCGCCCTCCTGGAGGCTTGAGGAAAGTTTCTGGAGCCTGGGAGGACAAAAATGGGCCTGCCGGAAGTTCAAAAAGGCTGGAAATGGGCCCGCTTCCAGCCTCCAGAGGGCCCCTGGAGCCCGGGAGGCTGTTTTCACCTCCCGAGGCTTGAAGAAAGTCTCCAGAGCATGGGAAGAGTGAAAACCACCACACAGAACCACAGGCCACCCACCATGGCCAACCCACAGCCCCGGGAAGACCGGCTTGTTAAAATTTTTGAAGTCCACTCCTGCCCCCACCAGCAGTTTACTTCTCAATGACCGTGACCTGATGTAACCTCCCTATCATAAGACTCTACTGATGACTCACTCTTGACCCATCACAAGACCCTCACTTGACATACCCACACCCAAAGGACTTATAAACAGAAGAACACTGACACTGACATCCCTAAATTCCTCTGAAGATGTTACCTACCCTGGTAATGAAACATTTGGAAACCAACCCACAAGCTCGGAGAATCAACCTTCACCCCAAAACATAAACCTGTTCACCTCCTTGCATGTGTTTATACCATCCTTACATTTGTTTAAGTTCCCTACTACTTAAACTACTTACTGCAGTTGGAACAGGATGGTCACTGGAGCTAGAAAAACATCAGTTCTCTCACTTTCTTGCAACTAATGTTGAGGTTTTGCCAAGAACTGAAGCCTGAGGAATGGTTAGGAAATCAACCATCTCCTGCTCATTGCCCTTCTTGGATAAATTGCTCAACCTCTTCCCCACCCCAAGTATACATATATAAACATATACAAACATCGGATTTCCTCATTTTCCAAATCAATGGTGATCATTTCTTGATGCAAACAGTTGGGCGGACTGGGATTATGTATTGTTTATAAAAACAACAGAAAAAATGACACAAAAAAGAGAGAGTAATATCCAGGCACCTCAATCACTGTTGAGTCAAGCTATGAAAAAATCATCATGTACAATATTCATTGTAAAATATTGTAAAAATATTTACAGTAAAAAAGGAAATTAAAAAGGGAAGAAGAAAAATAAACTGAACTTGTATTTCCTGTGTATCATGTTGTGTATACCCCCAGACTTTGGAAAAAAGCATTAAAATTTATAATGAATTAATTTGCTCTTAGAGACAGTCCTGCCAACCTAGCAGTTCAAAAGTATGTAAATGCAAGTGGATAAATAAGTACCACTTTGGTGGGAAGATAACAGCACTCCAAGTTTCACTGCACACCTAGCAGGATGTCATGCTGGCACATGACTGTGCAAATGTCTTTGGACCCTCTGGCTTAATGGTGTAGTACCACACCCTACAGTCAGCTATGATTAGTGGAATAAAATTCACATGGACTCCTTTACCTACCTGTACCTTAAAGATAGTGCTATGCAAACTGATGCAAACTCTGAATTATCACCTAAACATTTCTGAGGTTTACCATACATTCTTCTAGTTTGTGCAAGAAGAAGGAGAAACACGGAAATCTTGCACTGGCTTTGATTCACATGCCTGGATCCAGCTTATTGTGTAGAGGCCTCATTGTTGAAAATCCATGTTCAAATTTGAACCAAGTCTGCTAGGTCAGCCATCCTTTTAGCTCTGAGAATCAGCTCCCAAAATCCAAAGGCAACACAACTGAGAATTGCTGAGACTTCTCTACTGCTGAAAATTTTGTGAGTTTAAGAGTACTGTATATATCTGGAGGAACCCTTGCCTGGGGAACACTATACTAAGTCATTCTAGGCAAATAACTATTTACCTGATGAAATATAAATTACTCTGGAAATAGATATGTGGCTTGAACTGATATTCAGAAACTGTTCAGATAGATATGTGAAATAGTAGGAAAAACTATTAGGGAAGACAGTATGTTTTTTTATCAGTATAGTACCAGAATCCATATCCTAGACATTTGTGCCTAAAATATTCACTTGAAGATATTTTATTTCCATCAATTTCCATTATTTGCATCATGCCATATGTATGCAAATGTGTAAACTTATATGAATGATGTAGGTTGAATTTAACAAACATTCAGAAATAACAGACATACCCTCCCATCAAACTTATTACTGAAATGAAGGTTGTACTTTTTAAATAGTAGTAGTAGTCTACTACTAGTGGATTTTTTGATAAAGAATTTTCACTGTCTTCTTGAGAAGAAGAGACTTATGGGAAGAATGAGAACCTCCAGCCATAGATTCCACCTGGCCAACCATGCCCCACAGATGGACATTTGGTTATCCAATCATACCCCTTTTAAGGTTTTTTTAGCAAAAATCATTACAAAGCACTCCAAGCATTCCAAGATTGTGGTTTATCAGACTTCTCTGCATCCTTACTTTCTCATTCAGATCAGATGACAGCCCAGTAAGTTGGCTGTCAAAAACCATTGAGGCAGTCAAATTCAGGAAACAAGAACCACTTGGATTTCTGGAAATATTTACTAACAGTACGGTATTGTAGCAGAAACCTGAAAGCTTGCCAAAGTCACTCTCCATCTCACCTTGCATTTATCAGTCTCTTTCTCATGCTTCCCCCT